>DWHK01001288.1:0-11423 GCA_018247855.1 Graphium androcles
TAACTTATAAACTAAAGGGGTGACCATGGCTCGACGATCGAACCAAAAGTGAGTTGTCTTGTGGGGTTCCGGCCGATGTCGGACCCTCTGCTGCGTCAGCGTTGCGGATCGTAGAACTATGATGGAGGCCCCGTAGCGCTGAGTAGGCGATTCTGTGGGACTGTAATGTTGCAACTGGGTGGCCGCGGCGTAAGCACTTTCCAGGAAGCCTGAATGTGCAGCAAGCTGGGTGGCGGCGGTGTAGGCAATTCCTAGTATGGAGGATTGTGTAACAGGCTATTTGTAGCATTTGCGAACGCACTCACCGCATCCTCAGGGCTCATAAACGAATACCTCGAAGTTTATTATTGGTTCTGGAAAATAAATGAAAGTCACAAGGCGCTAGGTCGGGACTATGTGGCTATATGGCTGACTCAACATCTCGTCATCTGCCATAGTCAAAAACTTAATTGTTCGTTTTGCGGAGTGCGCTGAAGCGTTGTTACCATGAAGATGAATCTTTCTTTGATGGTGCTGCCGTCGAACATTTACCAACACAACAGGTAAACAATAATCAACATACTCATCGAAACCTATTACAGTTTTGTTGTTGATTAAGACCACAAGAAAAATTGTAATAAATCATGGACTGAATTTTTTCTTGCATTGTATTAATTTTAAGGTTTTATACTTTTGGAATTGCTGCCACTTTACAAAGATAAATGACAAATGACCGATTTATTCATATTACGGTCACTATTAATTATTTAGCAAAGTGTTCTCTAATCGTAATTCCAAAAAAAAATTTCATTGGTAATGTTTCTACCAGTTCTAAAAACTTTCAGTACCACCTAGGTGTATCGCCCATAGCATCCGTTTTTGAGAAGTACCAGCTCCATCTACCAAGGTCATCGAAGATGTTGCAGAGAGAGAGAGAGGAAGAGAAGATGTCGAAATTATTAATTACAGTAAATTAATTAAGAAAAGTAAAGTAACATTTTTAAATTGTCCCACAGCTGTGCAAAGGCCCCCTATAGACAGAGGGTATAGGACATAGTCCATCAGATTCCCGTTCGACGATGTTTTCCTTCACCGCCAAGCACTTGGTAAATTAGCACTTAAAATTGACAATTTTATTGGTACCGGCACCGGGGTTTGAATTCAGGTTCGGCTCGAATATACATAATTGAAGGCGAGCGCCCGGGCACTGAGCTACCACGGAAATCAAACAAACTTTTGAAAATATGTTTGTTAAAATCTCTTTAGAAATGTCGGGAAATACGAATAAATTTAATTTATAAAATTTATAGACGCTTGCGTGTTTTTATTATAGAGGTCAGTTTTTTTACAAAGTTTGTGACGAAACTGCCATCGGGTCGAAAAGACAAATTCCTATAAAAAACTGAAGAGTTGCGCTTTTAACATTAGATAAATTTTTATTTTTAATACACAATCTTTTCCTTAGAGGTAAAGAATAGTAAGTCCACTTTTGACCAAAATTATAATTTAAGACCATTACTATTTTTCATTTTCACAATTACACAAAACTCCAAATTATTTGAAAAACAGAAGAAAGGTGATTTCTACAGAAAGTCACCAAAGTTCCGCGAAATTATTTATTTTTGATTTGCTTTAAATACCACAATAAAATACAAGTCAAATTCTCATTAGTGTTATGTAAATAAGTTAGAATTTACTGAGAATCACCCCAGGCCGCGTTATATAGTGGCGCTATATATAGTGCAGCGTTGCGATGTGCAGTTTTATAAAATAGAAAGTATTTGGTGAGTATTCCGTTATTTCAAAAGTTTAGGAACCTCTGGTCTATAGCATTAAATCGTACATCAACTAATTTTGAAGTTAGCCTCTTGTATTCGAAATTATCTCCTCAAATATTGTCGCGGTATAAGAACTCAAGATATCATAAATCTATTTACTCGGAGACAAGCTTCGATATCATTTTAAATGTTTTAAAGAGGTATACTGCCATATAATATTATGATACTTTTTTATTATCGATTATATCCAATCTCGAACACGAATTTTTACTCTGGCACTTAATATACCTACGTCTGAGGTACAGCTATATATTACAAGAATTTATGAAATCTAATAAGAATTCTATAAGCCGATCTATACAATTGATTTGCTTCAGTTCTACTGTTAAAAAGGATTGCCTTGCTTTTATCTGGATTGACATCTATCCTCCATTTTCTAAACCAACCGCGCAGAGCGTTTAGAGCTGTTTGGAGGCAGATGCGAATCTTTGCTCTAGTACGATCAGTCGAATATAGAGCTGTGTCGTCAGAATAGGGAGCCAATTCGAACATAGGTATTTTGGGAATTTCGCTAGAAAATAGTGCAACGCTATGTTGCTTAAGGGTAGAAATAGCTCCTTCGACTCTAAATCGGAACTGGCCATACAAATAGGCTGATATGATGTGCACGAGTCTGCCCGGTAAACCTAAAGGTTACAGTTATAAATTAAGCCGTTATGCCAGACTTTGTCAAACGCCTTTGCGACGTCAAAGAGGAGTAATCCCACGCGTGTTTGAATTTTTTGGGGTGACATGGTTGGAGAGTATATGCTCTACAATGCTACAATGGAGAACACTGGAGTGACCCCTCTGAATCCGAACTGCTTATTCGGTAGAAGACCTAGGTCATGGATGTATCTGTTAATTCGCGCAAGGATAATGCGCTTCTAGATATTCCCCATTAAACCGAGGAGACTGATTGGCCTGTAGCTCGATGCTATATCTCTAGGCTTATAAGGTTTGGGGATGCCTATGACGATTGCTTCTTTCCAGGCGTCTGGAAAGCTGCAGCTGTCAAGAAGGACATTGAATATCGCCACTAGAAGGCAGATGAGATTGGCGGGAAGTGCTTTTAGAAGACAGTTGGAGATAGCATCCGCATCAGGCGTTGATCGGTTTTTGATAATGGATGTAACCACATCAACTGTAGTATGCTCAAAGAGAGGATCCGTGGGTAAAGCCGCATATATATTAGCCACTATCTGGTCCATCTTTTGCAGATGGATGGGGTTAAAGGCTTGCGTGCTTGGAGAGCATTAATATTCTAAGCTGTTAGTAAGACACTCGGCCTTTTCGTCGTTCTCAAACGCTTTTTTATCATCGGGCAGGGACAAAGGGGGCGTTGAGGAGACGTTCTCTGATTTAAGTTTTCCCGCCAATTGCCAATGGGCTGTGTGTGATGGCGAGATTTCTTTCATCAGACTATCCTATCTTTTCCTTCTGAGAGCTCGCATTTGCTCCTTGACTACTCTTTGAAGGTGGCGCACCCTGATGTGATTTGCGTCAGTACGGTATCGGTCATAAGCTCGGGTGGCTACATTCTTTTTTCGTAGCATCTGTCTGAGACTACCTGGCAGTACGAAGAAGGAGTCATCGACTACCGTATGTTAATAGGCGGTGAGATTGGAGATCGCCGTTTCTAGTTCCCGAGCCCGCGCCTATCAACAACACATCTCATTCAGTAAATTGCATTCATCCGCCATTATAACTACAGCAAATCCGCCGGCAGACGCGAGGTTCCCGATATCAAACTTACACACGATTTCGCCGTGTGTCATTGCGATTCAAATCGAGGTTCGAACCACCATCAGATCACCCTTGATCGCGTCGCGCCACCCCCTTGTTAGTCGTATTGTCCATCTAGCGTTAACAGGGGTCGCGGAGTAGCAGCGGAGCGGACGGAGTCAGCGTGTCGTCGTCGTGCACTAGCAACGTTGTTCCTCCTGAGTGCTGGGGCCATCTGCCCGCGGACCTCCTCCGACGGAGGTACTTAAGCCGCCGGGCTAACAGCGTACAATCACTCAAAAAACGAATAAAGAAGGAAAAGCTAAGAAGCTCTTCTTTCTTTGAGCTCTCTTACAATGTCATTCGCAATGACATTGGAAGAGAGCTCAAAGAAATGAATGTTTACGCAAAGATTTTCGTCAATTTATTTTCGATGGAAAAATAAAATAAAATCAATAAGTTGGACGCCATTTCCTTGTATACTTTCCGCAATTACTTTCGTATAGTTCTTGTGCCCTCTTGTTCTGTCTCATCGGGCCTTAGCTCTACTGGCAGTATGGGTTGCTGTGGATTGGTTGGCTCGTTGAGACGTGAAGGTAGCAATTTGTTCAGTCCAGATTCGTGTGTTTTCGGTAACTGCAGTTTCATGGATCATTGCGGATAGAGAGGTAAGATTGGGCAGTGTTATAGATTCGGCAGTTGTGACACATTTAGTGGTAGAATAATCTTCATATAACAAGATTGGCTTAAAAAGCTTTGAAATCATATGGCGCCACTTTAACCCTGGGTACGACACACAAGAAGCGACATCATTAGTGGAGACCGGTTAATTCGGTTTTTTTTTACCGTTTAAAACCTCCACGATGTTCCTCCTCGGCGCATGTTGGCAGGGCCACGGGAACGCTTTCGCACACTACCGCGACCCTACCAGCGCTAGCCGCCTAAGCAGCCCCTTCTCGGGAACTTCTCGCCTGTCCCTCCAGGGACATGACGTCACGGTACTGATCGAGGCCAACTCCCGGTCAGAAATAGAAAGAAACGCAAAAGATACTGTAGAGCGCATAACAGAATGAGGATCCAGGAACCGACTGAGCTTCGCCCCTCAAAAGTCCAAAACCATCACACTGAGGGGCAGATTCCAGCGATCTCCTGTGATCAAAATGTCCGGGACATCGATCAGGGCAGTGACGTCGGTAACCCTCCTCGGCGTATGCATAGACAACACCCTGTCGTTCGGTGAGCATGCTAAACAAACAGGCGGCCGTGCGGCAAAATGCTTCCGCAAAATGTGCGCGTGTCAACTTTCTCTTGGGGCATCAGGTTCCCTGCGCTTAAGATTCTATATATAGCAACGTTCGTGTCGACGTTAACTTACGCGGCGGCATGCTGGTGGGAGCGCGCTACGTTGTACGTGGTCCGTTCCACCCTGTTGCGAACACAAAGGTCTTTGCTGGTGCTGCTCACAAAGGCTTACCGGTCCGTGAGCACGCCGGCCTTGCCTATACTCGCAGGACTACTGCCAGCTGACCTCGAGCTGATACAAGTAGGTAGAAGCGAGAACGAATGCCAGCATCTACCGGTACCTGAGAGGAACTGTCGCAAGCGGGCTATTAGGGCAGAGATGGTAAATGAATGGGACGCAAATTGGAAGGCGGAATCAAAGGGTAAGGAACTCCGTCAATTCTTCCCGGATGCAACTGGGCGACTCAGCTGAACCTGGGTTGTCCCAGATTACCAAACATCGCAGATTCTCACCGGGCATGGTAGCTTCAGGAAAAGGTTGCACGAGATGTGTTTGAACGAGAACAGTATGTGTGCCTGTGGGACAAATGAGGAGGATCGGCACCATGTGCTCTGGGAGTGTCCGCTATACATAGATTTGCGTAACAGGCTACGGACCGGTGTATTACGGAGGCCTCGTCTCCTCGGCCGAAAATTACGGTGAGTTACGTAGATTCGCACACGAATGGCACCGCCGGCGAACTTCGGAGGAGCAAACGGCGCCCGACAGCGAGTCGACCGTCATCGTCTTGTCAGCCCCAGAAGGGGGAGAATGACTAATAGGGACAAGGAGGAAGATTAAAATAACTTGTAGGGAGTAAAGAAGGCGCATTCGGAACCTATAGACCAGACCAGGTGCGCTCTCCCGCGATTCGGCCCATATAATCGAGAGGTTGGTGGGGCCATGGGAAGGTTGGTGGGTTGTTCTCTCAAATCACTGACATCTCAAAACACTGACCCTTGGGGCCAGGCTTACAGGGTTGCCAGTGGCAGAGTACATCCACCTGCCAATGTCATTAGTGGCATTAAGTATGCTGAAGGCCATGCCGGGAATGTGGAAGAGCCCGCGGGGGCCCTGCTGGAAGAGCTCTGTCCGGATGACGACCCATCCACCGACGAGGATTACCACGGTAGCTGCGGCAGAAGTACACCTGGCTTATTCCAAGTGTGTGAAAGAAGGAATGTTCCCGGGCGTATGGAAGGTGGGCAGGCTAGTGGTGCTGCCCAAGAACAATGGAAAACCGCTCTCTGATCCAAAAGCTTACCGCCCAATAACGCTCCTTTCGGTCTTGGGCAAAACTCTGGAGCGCGTGATGCTTGCGTGTGCACCCGTGGTCTTCCGTAACATCTCGGAGAACCAACACGGCTTCCAGCGTAGCCGTTCAACTGTCACGGCGATACAGACGATGCTGGACGTGGCTCGGAATTACTATTCCAGATTTTATGATATTTTGAATATAATATATTCCAGATATTATGAACATATTTACAGCTACTGCTGTAAATATGTTCAGGCGGTGTGTCTCGACATATCCGATGCGTTTGACAGTGCATGGTGGCCTATGGTATTAGTGAAATACAAGCAAGGTGGTTATACCCCCAATATCTACCGGATGCTGTCGGGATACTTCGTTGAAAGACGCATAGGGCTGTTCGTGGGTAAAATTGCGTGCTGGAAGATCGCCAATATGGGCTGCCTGCAGGGCTCGGTCCTTGGGCCAACTCTGTGGTATGTCCTGATGGACGATCTACTCTGCCTCCCGCTCGCGGATGCAATTAAAATGATAGCATACGCCGACGATGTCACTGTGCTTATCGAGGCCAACTCCCGGGCCGAAATAGAGCGAAACGCAAAAGTATGTTTGCAATTAATAACTGACTGGGGACACAGGAACCGACTGAGCTTCGCTCCAAGTAAGTCTAGAACAATTACGTTGCGGAGCCTTCAGCGGCCACCTGTTATAAAAATCGTAGGGACACCGATAAGTGCAGTCTCGTCTTCGATGATTCTCGGCGTCAATATAGACTCAGCCCTGTCTTTCAGCGAACACGCCAAGTCAATTAGCTTAAGTGCGGCAAATTGCTTCAACAAAATGTCTAGAATCTCAGCCTCAAGATGGGGAATTAGGTATCCGGCGCTGCGCATTTTATATACCGGCACGTTTGTTTCGACAGTGACGTACGCTGCAGCATGTTGGTGGGAGCGTGGACGGCTGTACACGGTTCGCCCTACCCTGCACAGAGCACAGAGGGCTCCGCTGGTGCTTCTAACAAAGGCCTATCGGTCTGTAAGCACGCCGGCGCTGCCCGTACTAGCAGGCGTCCTTCCAGCAGACCTCGATGTGGTACAGGCAGGAAGATATCAGGTTGAATGCAAGGAATTGCCCAGGCCAGAGTCGAGCAAGCGGAGAAGAGCCATACGGACAGAAGTGATAAGCGAATGGGAAGAGAGGTGGAAGTCGGAAGAGAGAGGGCAGGAACTTCGTCAGTTCTTCCCGGAGGTTTCCGGGCGGCTCAGGCCAACCTGGGTCTCCCCCCACTATGAGACCTCACAAATCCTGACTGGACATGGCAGTTTCAGGAAAAGGCTGCACGACATGCGTCTAAGCGATGAAAGTGCGTGTGACTGTGGCTTAGATGACGAATACCGGCACCATGTATTGTGGATGTGTCCGCTGTACAAGGATCTGCGAGACAGGCTGATAAATGGTGTGAGCCGCACGAGTCTAGGTCCTGTCTACTACTGTGACCTGGTGTCCTCTGCGGCTGACTTCGACTAGTTGAAGAAATTCACACACGCGTGGCACGAGCGGCGCACGATAAACTCCGGTACGGCGTACGACGCCGAGTCGCACGTCAGTATGGTCAGCCCCAGAAAGGGGAGAATGACAATAGGGACATGGCAGAGAGTAAAAAAGAATTTGTAGGGAGTCAAGAAAGGCGAGCTCGGAGCCTATAGGCCAGACCGAGCACGCCCTCCCGCGATTCGGCCCATATAACCGAAAGGTTGGAGGGGCCATGGGTTGTTGGAGGGAATGTTCTCTCAAATAGAAGCCGTACTAAATTCGCGTCCGTTGACGCCAATGTCCTGTGATCCATCTGATCTCTCACCGCTTACACCTGGTTATTTTTGGATCGGACGGCCATTGGCTTCGTTGCCGTCTCCGTCTACAAAGAAGATGCCTCTTTTAAACCGCTATCATCACCTGGAAGCCCTTAGACAGCATTTCTGGAAAAGATGGACCAAGGAGTTCCTTTCTCACCTCCAGCAGCGTGTTAAGTGAAGAGTAACTGGACAAAATATCAAGCTTGGGGATAAGGCCATCCTTAAAGAAGAGAATCTGCGGCCTATGAAATGGAGCCTCGGCCGTGTAGAAACTTTGCATCCAGGATCTGATGGCATCACGAGGGTGGTAGATGTCCGCACGGCAAAAGGAATTGTCCGATTAGCGGTGTCAAAGCTCTGTCCCCTACTTTTTTACAAAGAAGACAACCAAGCGAAAAACTTGGCCCCGGAGGATGTTAACGCCATTACATGAAACGGAATGCACGGGAAGGACGCGACGCTCCCATAGAGAGACTTGACAGAGACAGACGTCACGCGTTCGATCGATTTAAAATATTAGATAGGTAAAAATAAAATGTAAGAAAAAGTATGTTGTTTACTTTGGTAAAAAGGCAGCTTTCGCGGATAATATCCCTTAAGTAAAGTTATTATATAATACGTAAAATTAATGCAATTATATTTAATAATTTAACTTATGGCACTTGCAGCTCAGTCGCCTAGCAAGAACATAGCGGACCGGTGTGAAACGCCACCTTTGTATGACGTATGGTTGTGCAAATATTTTCTTAATCTAATCAAAGCTTGTGTATAGGCCACATAACAAATGAGATCACATCAGTTTTATGCAGTCGTAAAATATTAGGTAAGTAATATAATTACTGCGTTACATTCTAAGTGGCTTTATAGGGCTTTAGTATAAATATAGGAATTATACGAATTATACGTTGCAATTATGCGTTAAGTATGTATGTATGTATCTATACAAGCTGACCCACGCAACTGCGTCTGCGTTATATAAGAGAGATTTTGCAAGATTAAAGAGAGTTTTTGCGACATTTTTCATTAATGCTCGGCTCAAGTATTAGTTACACCGTGATGTTGTATAGCCTAGAGTTTTCCTCGATGAATGGGCTTTCCAATACTGAAAAAAAAGTAGACTAGTTTATACAATATATATTTACTTTACATATATTATAGAACTATTCTACGAATTCGCAAAACGTTGCTATCAAATTACGGCAGGCGCTATTAGTATGAAGTAAATATTTTTGTCACTTTATAACTGAATTCCAAAAGGAGGAGGTTTCTCAATCGACCGTATATTTTTTTTATGTGTGTTCGGGGATTTCTTCGTCGTTTATGAACCGATTTTGATGATTCTTTCTTTGTTAGAAAAAAGATGTCCCAGGTGTGATCCCATAAAAAACATCATAAAAATCGGTTTAGTAGTTTGTTTTTAAAACAAAAATAAGGAAAATAATATGTCACGGTAGTATACTTCTATGGCGTATGAGGTCGGTTTTTGTAATTTTGTGTCAAAATAATTGATTAAATTTGTGAATTCAATTAAATCGTTTTGCTTCTTATTTTTAAAAATTTCAATTTTATTTAATTATTATTTACCTAAAAAAAGTGATAACTTGATACCATTCCGACAATATTGTTTTAGGCATACCATATATTAGGACACGGTCATAATTTTGGGGAAATTTTTGAAAATCAAAATTAGATGAAAAAAATTTAGTAGTTTCGTTTAGAAACTAAATCTTGTCAAAATGTTTTGACAAAAAAATATTATGTCCCTGTCGTAAAGTTGGTCAGAAACTTCACTTCTGTGAGAAAGTTTAGGCCTTATCGAAATACAAGTAAAAGTATTTACACTGATGTATTCTGCATGGCAAGTAGAGTAGCAACGATTCTCATTCTTAAACGTCAGGGAACCAAATGTCACTCAGCTTAATATGAAAAAATAGGGACTTAAAGCTTCTTTATTCGGTTAATGGAAATAATTACAAAGGTACGAACTCTTCAACAATTTGTATGCCAATCTTTAGTTTTGAAATCAGTCGAGGAAATGACTACTTTGATGACTATGTAATGCGATTACTTTTTAATAATAATGTACTTTACGTATTTATATTTATTTAACAAATTACCCAGCAGTGGGACATATTTTACAAATATAACCAAGTGCGTAAAATTAAAAAAAATATCTATGCTAATAATTATTAATACTAATAAGTCAATAATACGTTTACAAACATATAATAGCGGAAGGGTTTGATTATTTTTGTTTGAACACTAACTACCACTAATTTGAAAATTTTGAACTAGTCGCATAAAATTTTTGTTTTAACAATGGAACAAATACGCTAATAATTATACCAAATAAAGAAAAAGGCTTTAGCAACACTGGCTGAAAACTATCAACATTACATCCAAACGAAAAAAATAATAAAACGCTATTGGCTGGTGCGTGATTGTTAGAAAAAAAAGTGTCCGGCAAAGGCGTCAGAGTAAGTGCCCACGATAGAGGTTAGAACTAGCGGTAAGGCACGACGGCCGCGGGATAACTGACCGCTGAGCGTATAGTGAGGCGCATAGATTGGAACATATCGAGTCGATAGAGCCGATTAGCGATTTTTCTTATCTATAAAAAAATTGTTAATGCATAACCTGCTGACACGATTCATAATATAAGGACAAATGCACTAGCTGATTAAAGGTCTATTCCAATTTTTTTATTTATAATCCTACTGAATTTAATTTCTATGCTTTATCCCATATTTAAACGGAAAAAACTGATCTCAATACTTTATTTAGTGTCAATTTACAAACAATTTCTTATGGCGTCTCGGGGTATAGCCAGATTTCTGTAATCTTGAGTTAGACAAGAACTGAGTATAGAAACAGCCGTATAAGTTGAAACCAAGGTTTAGCAATAATCTTCTGTGTAATTAACACATAAAAATAACTATTTTTAATTTATAAAAAAATTTCACCTACAGCATATTAAACAGGTCCCATTGGTTTGAAATTTTTACATAAATGTCTACTGTCATACCTAAGATATATTTTACTATATAAAACACCGAAATTTGTTCGGTTTCGAGACGTAAAAGGTTAAAAAGCACAAATAAAAAAACTTGTTCTATTAAGAAATTCTCCAGATAAGAGTTCTTAACTAACGGCATAAAATCACAAGAACTCAAGAGTTAAAATCATCATATATTATTTATTTCAATTATTTCGCTTCACGTGACTTTCTAATATACAAATAATTCAGATCTTTACAGGTTTATAAAACATCTTTGATACTAAGTATCGAATAAATGTTACATCAAAGCAAGTTTGAATCATAACAAGAGTGGTATTTATACATCAAATAATAAATGGTTAAAAATAAATCGATATCAGACATTCACATACGTTTTCAACCGACTTCAAAAAAGGAGGAGGTTCTCAATTCGACTGTACTTTTTTTATGTTTGTTACTTAGAAAACTTTTTACTGGGTGAACCGATTTTTATGATTCTTTTTTATTTGAAAGCTGG
>DWHK01001289.1:0-11423 GCA_018247855.1 Graphium androcles
ATATAATATAAAGTATATATCACAATTATATTGTTACTATATAGAAACTCTCACAAAATTCTTTTGGGAGATGTGAGTCATGCTGATTAGCAAATATAAGCAGATGCTAATGGATCGAATTGCATTTGACGAGAACCGGTAAAACAATAAATATCAATTCAAATCAATGAAATTAATAAAATATTCTTTGATAATTTTCTGTTTTTCCGTTCTAGAGATAATAAAGTCGAAATCGCATAATTCTAATATATTAAAGCTATTTTTAGGTCAATCATTAAAATAAAATTATTAACAAAAATAACTGAAGAAGATCGAATTAAAAAGTTCTTTGAATAGTAATTCATTCGTGTACTGATTATATTATTGGTCTATGCATGAAAGTGCAATCAACGCTGATCAGTTGTAAACAAATACGTCATAAATAAATGTATTACCTCAAACGTGGCTTCTATTAATCATTTATATTTAAAACAAAACGCAATGAAATACACTATCAACATTTGTTTAACAAACACTAAGCACTTTTTATTAATCAAATTAATACCGAACAAGTTTCTATTATGCGAAATATATGCAAATAACGGATATCACAGCTATTAGTGTGGTTAAAACGGAAACGATCTTAACGGTTTCCTAACCTGTGGCTTTTTCTGAATATTAACGTCTGTTATGAGCTCATCACTAGTGCACTCTTATCCTTGAGACATAGTCCAGGGCTTTACAAACCATAGGTCATGAGTTCCTATCTCGTGAAAATCAAATTTATGTTGTTTTTCAAAATTGTCAAATTTATGTGGGCTGATCATGCACTATTTTCTTCCTTAAAATTCGAACTCAGAATCGCCGGTTTACAGTGCATTACAATAAAAATAATTAAAAAAAAACTATGTGTTAATGCGTAATTAAACATCTTCATTTCAAATTTTTTCAAAATTCATTAAAAAATTTAAAAAAACACAAAGTCGTGAAAAGGTTAAAAAGTTTAAGTAACTGATGAAATAAAAAAATATAACTATGAAAATGATTCCTCTAGATGTTATAGCCTTAATACGATTTCTACATTATAATTTCGATTATTGTAATTGTCAAAAGGTTATTATAAGTTTATATCAGTTTATTATAAGTCTAGTATATTTAGCTAAAATATCTTCCATCATCATCAGGAGCATGAACAGACCGAAGAAATACTGATGGTTCATAAAATACTACATAAGAACCTTTCATAAAAGGGCCTACTCGTTCCTCAAAACTAATTAAGAGAGGCCGTGGCCAACGGTCGTTGCTTACTAAAGAAACGCTTACATTTTTATTAAAAATAAAAAAATAGTTTTTTACCTTTTAATCACAAATTTAAAGCAACAATACTTTTTCATTTCTACTGAGAATTTTGTAGTATCCTCTTCTACTATTAGTTGCAGATATAAGTAAGCAAGGGGGCTTCCCTTACTTACTTGTATCTGCAACTAATGGTAGGAGAAGATACTACAGGAGACGGCTTATCATTTGACATAAGATGAATTATATAGTAATTTGCTAAGCTATGCTAATCATAAAGTATGTAAAACTATTGACGTATTTAAATATGTGATGCTACGAAGTTAACCAAGTCCGAAATAACATAATTGCAAATGGTATGCTAAACATGCCACGAATCTGTAACCTCAAGATTTAATCTCTCAGTTAGAAATCACATAATTAAATTATATATCTTTTATCTACAACCTAATGTTTTATTGCCACCTATAGCCATCAACATGTCAAGTTGTAGAAGCCTGTTCCCAATAAATCAAAGCTGACCGACCGCATAAACATCATCGACTAATAAACGAAATCACCAAAACAAATCGCACGACATTCGGTGAATTTCGTAAGCCAAATGTCAAACAATGCTAATCATTGCGAAAAACTATCAAAAATAGTTTTACCATCGTAATCTCCGTGGGCGGAAATCGACAGGTGATCACGATAATAAATAATTAAGTAATTAACAGAGTTGCGGAATAAAATTAAGATTATTGTAAAAAAAAGCTTATAAACAATTCCGGGGCGCGGTGTGGGTAGCATGAATAATTTTAAATTGCCATCTTTTTTTCTCTCCGTCAGCCCACGGCCAGGTTAGTCAGTGTTTCGACATTCGACGCCCACGCGCGCACCGTTATTAACATAAAACGCCACAATTCATTGTGCAATAAACGCGAAATGAGATCTTATCTAGGGACCGCTGCGTGAATTTGAGCATGGTTTTTTTGCGGAGTCGCCGATGTAGGAACCCTACCTTGGGTACGCCTAGAAAATATTAAATCGTCAATAAATGTATGTTCTTACTCCATTTTCCCTTTCCGAGGCTGACAAAGCACCAACATATCGTCGGATATAGTGTCCATGGGCTATGGTTATCACTTAATAAGACAGAAAGAACATTTATTTGGTACACATAAAAATACAGTTGAAACTAAAAAAATACAAAACTATAATTAACGTACCAAATTTGTCTCCACTCATCTTTAAATCACGAAGTTGACAAAACTTTGTGAATACTGGTTTTCAGTGAATCCATATCAGGTAATATCAGATAAACCATGTGCTTGCTAGCCCATTTCTATTCAAAAATAATTGTAAATATTTTATTTACATTTTACGTAGCATTGCTACGACTAAGGACGCAAAATAAATACCTTATGACAATAATATATATCATATCCCATTCATTTTATTAATACGTGCGAATGTACGTTAGTCACTCGTTTACACATAAAACTACCAAACTGATTTTTATAAAAGTTACCATATTTAGTTTATAATGTATACAGGATTTGTATAGTACATGAGATAACACAAAAAAAGCTTTGAATTTCACTGAAAGACTCGAATTTCAGATAGAAGAATTAACGTTCCGCTCTTAGTAAATGTTTTTAGATAGATCTTAGACATCATGGCAATCCTTTGAGTTCCTATTAGGTTAAGTGAGTTAGAAAGCATTACTGTATTGCTTTTTTTGACACCAAGAAATAAATTTACATAATAGTCAAAGAAGTTTTTGTAAAAACTGCGCTGCTAAAATGCTTACACGACATTATTAAAAGTCTAGTTACCCCGTACTTGAACATATTATGCTGCAGTATACCATATATGACTTTAAACATGGATACTTCGCTATTGAACCCTTATTATCCTAATTATCCTGCGAAAAATTCCTGTACGCTGCAGCAATCCCATGCGGCGTAAGCATTCTGAGGCATTAGCGACGATACATTCCATCTCCCGGTACTCCACATCTGGAATGCATCCCTCTAGAATGTTCTGACAGTATTAAATAGGGATAACAGTGTTGTATTCAAATTATGCACACCACACAACGATTGTCTATATAGACGCCTGGTAATAGCGAAATTGTTCGAATTTCATTATTCCTGCCCTTCATACCAGCTTACGTGTGTAATGTTCTTAATAATAGCTTGTTTATGTTAATTTATATCAAACAAACTAAATTCTTCTCTTACATTGTTAAAAGTGTATGTTTATTTGCATCGCATACGCAATGTATTGTTTTTCCGACAAGCCAACGACGATTAGGAATTATGTTCGTTCATTCAAGTACAATAAAAATAATACACCGCTAATTTAATTTAGGTGACAATCTATTAAGAGATCAACCAACCACGCGGAAGATGTTCCAGTGAACAAGGGTAAGGATATGCAAAAAGTCAAGTGCATTCCCTCTTTCTTTACTCTCATAGCCCGGTAGGACATCCGACACGACTGGAAAGAGATCTACGCAGTACCAATATTTTCCTTACCCGTTTTAAATATATCAATGCATAGTCATCCACAACAGTCCCCTACGAGATTCTACAACCTCGGATTTATAAAGCAAGGACCTGTACCACTAGGCCATGGAGGCAGTTAGGCACAATTACCGACCAGTCGTATATATTGTTATTAAGCCCCAACCGGGTGTAATCTATTTACTCGTTCTATCTGATAGCTAAAGATCGGGCGACACCGGTGCCGAGCATTACTCGCGCACATTGTCCGGCGCCTGCTGATAATAATTCACCTGGAACAAAGCGGCCAGCGATTTCGCCAACCGCCAGCGATCGCAAATCTCATTTGCAGACAGAGGAACAGATAAATATCTCATTCTTTCGACAATGGGCCCGCGCTCATAAACAGCGCCTAATTAGTAATATTCAGTGCGCATTGTGTAGGGGAGCTATCTGGCGAGAAGCACAATACGTTCGAAACGGTTTATCTAGGGCGATACGACAATTATCAGCCAATGACGTCTGCCTTGTATCTTCTCGCTGTAATAACGACTTTCTACAAAATCCTCAAATACATTGCCACTTGTATGTAAGTTTATACGCCTTTCGTCCGTCCTGTTGGTATAAAGGCAGCAATGGAATTGCGGATTGATGAACAGTCGCGCTTTTCCCTGCAGTCCGCGGTATGCGTGCCCGGAATACTTAATGGCCGGTAGTGCCGTCCCGTGTAGTCCCTTATTGTCGAAGCCCGTGTCCGGCGCGGAACGTAAATTGAAATTGCCGAGCTTATGTCCACGTTTGATATCAAAACGCGTGCACTTATGAAATAGCTCACACCTACTAAGAGTTCCTCGTAAAAACATTTTATAAAAAACGTTGTAGCTGTCAAAATTTGAAATAATTTTTGACGTTGTTAATTAGTTAAGGTAGTAAATTACTTCGTTGTTACACACTTATTATCAGATTTTTTTTTACTTAGTCTTTTTAAACTACTACAATATAATGCAAGAAGAACCGTGCTGTTTCGCATCATGTTCATCACTAGTTTTCTTCCAGCTCAATCGATTTAAATTGATAAAAGCTCAAATGAAAAACTTCATCCACGTGTGTATGTATTCAAAAACCTCAGCAACCTGTATACGACTTTTAGAATCAGAGATATAAATAAGGGAAGATACAAGAAGGATCGCATTTGTTACCGATTTGGATATGGTGGAAATTAAGCAATTTCCAAAGCTTGATAACAAATCTGCGCATCAATATCATTAAAAAAAAATTGACAAATAGGTTCGGTAAAACGGACGGACAGACTCGTTATAAACAATTTTTTTAAGTATTGTTTTGTACTATTGAAGAAATAGTATTTTCAAGCATATTCGTAATTTGAATTTCTTAATTGGTCACCGCAAAGCCAAGAAATCGCAAGACGTCTGGTACGCGTAAAAAGCCGGCGTATTGTTGGTATCGTACGCGACCGCCGACCGCGCGCACCGCCGACTCGAGCTGCGGCAAAAAACGTAAACATACTGAATGTTTAATCGAATATAGTTCTCGGAGATGGTCGGACGTGTTTTATTGTTGCTAATAGCGCCCCCGCGGCGCAGCGGCGTCTAGCGGCGACGCGCGTTGGGGGGTCGCCGGTTGCATCCCGGTTCCTGGATGGCTATGGTAATCGGGGTGATATAGGCTATTTTCTAATGAGACGTTGCTACGTTATAAAGGCAATAACTCAAGATAAAGGAATGTCGTGTGCCAATTCTAGCTAATAAATGCGAATGTAAGATTGTTTGTTTGTTACGCTTCAATGATATTTTACACACACTTTGTCATGGTACAGAATGGCATTGTAACGTGTATCCAGAAATTAAGTACTATTCCCAAGGATAAAAAAATACCTTATAGGTAATCCATTATCAGAACTTGGACCTCCAGATATTAGTAAATTGCAACATTTTGCCTGAAATATAGGTAAACGGATAGACACGAGGGTAAGCAAAAAAGGGAATCTCACGCTTTCAGAATAGGTACCCCGCGTCGATGTACAGAAACGGAGACGTGATTATTGGCATTCCGTTCGTATTTGATTTAATAACGTTTGTATCAATTATAATAATTTATTGTATAGTAGACATCGTGGTCCCAACGCCAGTTTGTCTACTGCGTAATTAAAGAATATCTTAGTGCTTCTAGCCTACTTTTTATATGACTTCCTACTTCTTTGTTTGTCTTTGCTGTTGTTGACATAAATCAGAGTTTTTTTGTTGTAATTTAACTTATTTCCCTGTCGTTGAAGATTAGGTCCCTTTTTAATTTTTGAGTTTTTTTTTATGTAGGTCGTTTAAAAATTAATAGTCTTAAGAATGGACTTGAAAGGACTTTTTGTATTATGTTTATCATTTTGCATTTTCCTCTACAATTTTCCTGAACCTTATTCTGCTAAAATTTGTTTCTCCCAATTTTGTATTGTATTGAACGTCAGTTTACAAATTTATGCCTGTCTTAAATACAAATATTTACAGCTTAAAACTGAATCGAACAAATATGTAAATATTAAGTTTAGGATTAATTTTGGTTTTTATAAAGTAATGCCTCTTCGTTCTAAAATATACGACAAAAAGAAGGAACTTGTTGGATTCGTCGTATAGCGTAAAGTTACCTATTTGGGTCATATATTAAGCTATGATAAATACCAATAGCTGGAAAGGACATGGAAAAATGATTGATGATGATTGTGATGATGAAAGCGAGTGATGGCTAATCATGATCATGCTAACCTGAAATGCATTTAGCGTCCTTTCAAAGTTCTCTCAGGTCACATTTCAGATGTGATCATTAATCTAAAATATCTGTACTAATAAAAACAGTAAAAGTTTTGCAAGGCTTAAAACACAAATTATTACGCTAAAATTCCCTTATTCGAAAGCTCTACCTCTACAAAAACTATGCTTACATTACATACAAAAAATAATAAAACCAAAAACCAATCGTAAGGGAAATTCTTATACACAAATTTGATTAGGTGTTTAAGCGCTTATACAACATAAAAACCAGGCAAGTGTGAGAGGCAGATTTTTTCCTATACTTGTGCTACATGATATTGCGTTTTGCCAAATTTCATGATCCTTCTCCCTATACGTTTTGATTCCCTTTGCGAATATATGAGAAATGCGACAAAAACGGTCACATCTTTTGATTGCATAGACTAAGAGGGATGATTTTTTTACAGCTCAAACTAGAGACCTCAGTATTTGGTATTAATTTAAGCTTTATATCTGTACGCAATTCTGAGAAAAAGGGCCTGACGGACTGACAGACAGACGGACAATAAAGTGATCTTATAAAGGTTCCTTTTTTCTTTTAGAAGTACGGAAACCTAAAATGTCAACATGAAATGTTTTAAAAACTTTTTAGGCGTCATAATTAAGTATCGATTTTGCATCTACCCTACATTAATGACTAACTAGCGTCTTCCTTAATTTATTAACAATTTTATTGTCTGTAATGTATTTGAACGCTTCGTGCTCTGTGAAATTATATCAAATATAAAGGTTTGAAATACATTACTTTCACAAAACAACATGAACTAATGGATCGCCTAGTTTTGTCCTGTCTGAAGATTGAACCCACGGGACATCAAGTAGTATCAGTTGGCATGATATCCACCACCACCATCCTTGCAGCTAATGTATGATAACAAAAAGAATTGTAATAAGTCCAAGCTTTTTGAGCAACGTGCAAGGGCTGGCTCGTCAGAGGAAATGCCACAGAAGACAAGTAAAAAGTTGAATTCAAACCTTTGAGATTCGTCTGGTGATTGGAAATCGGCAATGCAATGCCGCCCAGGGGGTGTTGTTGATATCCATGGGGGGCAGTAATCGCTTAACATCAGGTGAACCTGATTATCGCTCCTTTCGAAAAATAAAATGATTTTAAAGATTTTATGATGTCTAATTTTTAATGCCTTAAAGAAGACGGTTCTCTTTATGATTCGTATGTATATATAGATGTATGATTGGTAATGTGTATATTTGCAATTTTCAAAAACTAAGGATCTCTTTTAAATGGGGGTTATATTAAATACCTTCAGCTGGATTTAAAGGAAACAAAATCCATAGATTAAAACATAGAATTCAGTCAATATTTATCCACATCGTAAATATTTGAAATCTTATAATTTATAATATTAATGTCTGTTCAATTGGGCTACATATCACTGACTTCTGACCCAAAAAATACCAATAAATTTTATGCAGCTAAGTGTTTATCGAATTAAATATAAATCATCTATCTGTATGTTATACATACATATCCTATCCCATCCTACCGTTTAACCTGTTTTATCCAATTACCAAGGCTGGCAACGTACACGTAACTCCTTCGATGTTGTGTGTGCGTTGACAGCCTTGTGTCCATGGGCGACGGGAACACTTAACATCAGGTGAACCGTCTGCTCGCTTGCTTACCATTACTATATATAAAAAAAAATGTTACAATTGAGGAAAAATATCAGTAAAAATTTGCCAAAGTAATGCGCATATAAAAATCAGCAAACAAATCGAAAACCTCCTTTTTGGACCTAAATTTATGTCATGACTTAAAAGTGGACCGAAACGATAAAGGTTTATAGACGGTACAATCTTTTTCGTAGAATATCAGTCTTAGAAACATAAACCTAGTATTTTTAGCTTACTGCTACGAGTATATAAGCTAAATATTGATTTTCGTTCGTCGTTTATAAAGTTAAGATGGACATTGCACGCTAAAACCAATAGCCGTAAGTTCCGACACTGATCCACCCGATTTTCAGCTTTAATATATAAGTATTGACTAATCCTTAAGTTTATATACCTACAGTTTATAATCTGCTAATGAATTCAGCGGCACGATATTAAGTAATCAAGAAACCCGAAACAACCCCAACATGAAGAGTGAGGTAACCGAGAGAACGCGCGCTTTGTTTACGTTTCGCTTAATCTTCAACCCTCAGACTTTGAATTACATCGTGACAAATTATTCTTAAGTTGGAATGAAATCTTAACATTTCTTACTTAATTATAACTTAACTAAAATCTCGCCGGTTGGTGCGGTAATAAGTTTAGGATAAATAGAATTGATTACCATAATAAATTGCAGAAATGGCTTCAATCGCTCTAAAGTTTTAGTTTTATTACAATATTGGTACTTTTTCAACTAAAATATGGATTTTTTTACAATATTGTATGGGTTCAAGCCAGAAGTACACTATGCATAACCTTTTATCCATCCGTGCCTCCTTGGCCTAGTGATATAGGACCCTTACTTTGCAAATTACACCAAAGAAACAATCTCTTTGTATTGTTATTCTTTCTTGTTTAGTAATACAGGGTTTCCTCCAACTGAGTTCGCACGTTGCCGTAGTGGAGCTTAGTCCACGGCTACTAAATACGTGTAATCCATGGCTAAGCTAAGACAGCAGATGTAGTACGACTGGCCGCGACTGCCGCTCGGGTGAACTCCTCCGCCATCGACGTATGCTGGTGGGTTGTTCCTGAGCGGTAATGTGTCTGATTTGCCCACCCCGTTATCTGGGGTGTGCCCTAGGTTTGAGCTATTCCGTAGCTATGATGTGCCAGTGTGTGTGAGTGTAGGGTGGCCCTCCAACAACCTCACTAGCTAGTCGTACTACGCTGTCGTTCGTCGTTTACGCTGACTTTGGGTGTATTTTAAACGGTTTTGTCTCCTCGGTCAAGAGATCTGATATGTACAGTTAAATCTATATCCTACATGATATGCTCCGTCTAATTAACAATCATATATTCACCCTCACAACTTTTGACGCGATAACGTCTTATAAATCGATGAACGCTGGCTGCACGCACGAAACAGCATGACTCATTGTCACCTTCCGCCTGAGCCGAGTGTGCAAGCGAGAGCGCGGAACAAGCGATAGACAGGCACGATCCACCGAAGTATTCGGCTTATGAAGCATCTATCTCTCTTCCACTCCATCAGTTGATGCGTCCGAGTAGTTCATCAATGTTTATGACGTTATCGCGTAAAATTATCGTCCGTAAACCGACTTTACAGACAACCAACTTTTTCGATATTTCGAGGATAGGCAACGCCTTTTACTACCAGGTCAATAACTCGTTTGTCTGGACTCTTATTCTTACGTTACTTAGAAACATACTTTAAGTCTAATTAACGTCAGGTAAATATATTTTACGGATTTAACATAACGTTTTGCTTCATGGACAGCTTGGCTGTGAATGTCGTCTTTTCTATTTAAGGATTAGTTCTTTTTATTGAACAATGTGCAGTATGCGCATAAATACTTGGAATAGTTTCTAGTTTTACATACCACACTGGTGGTTGAGGAGCATAAGGAAGCCATGAAGGTCAACAATTAGTGGCAATAAAATCCCGCACTAACCTATTGTACGCGATAAGTCAGTTATATATTGTAACTTAAGATTATAGGAAATTGGTTACAGGATTCGACTTTAAATGAAATTGGTTATAGTGCCTGCCCGGGGTGGCACCACCGCCATTGACAGAGCCAGCATAAAATAAAGTATGCATGGCTCTTAGGGTTGCCGGATGGCCATTCCTACTGCCGTCTTTTCCCACTCCTTTACCCACCAAGTCCTTAATATAATCCTGATCCATTGTACCCTTTAACCTATTTTCATTGATCATTTAACATCAGATAAACCGTCTGCTCCTTTCCCTATAAAACAAAAAATATAGCTTATGTTTATAGGTACTTAAGTTAGTCGATGGACTGGTATAAATTTTTCACACAACTTTGTCTCTTATACAAAGTTCATACAAAGTTCCCGCGAGAACGAAAAACTACATTCACAACGACGTATTAAACGGACTAGAAAGTATTATCAACGAAAAAAAAATAAAGACGTCACCAATATTTATTAACCTACTGAATCGTTAATATCACAAATATCACTCAATATCAGACTAAATCATAGTTAATCAGTCAGGTATAGCAATAACTTTTGAGGAAAAACTCAATAATATTATTTTGTAACATATAGCCTTATAAAAGAAAAGGCAACTAATCTTCAATTGCAGGTGATACTAACAACAACAGGTGGTTTAACCGGCTGTCTTCACAACAATATATTTCAAAAAGTGCAATTCCTGTCAATTATTGCAACATTAAAAAAAAACCTTTTTAAATTATTCCATTGTCAAGTATCATGTGCAAAATCCTTAACAAGATCGTTTAAAACAATATTCTTACTTTTTATTAGTCTTTCTGTTTGTTCTAATATTTCATTAATAAAATACGTCTTCTTAGCTTATTTAATATTTAGTAATTCAGTATTTTTTTCGTACTACAGTAAAATTATAACCTAATCGTTTATTTTGTAATTTTTTTTATGGTTCCTGTCCTTTAATTAAAAGAAACGCGTTGAATTGTAATATTTGTCCATCTTAAAGGTTTTGTCCGCACGGATACTAGACAGGGGTGAGCAACCCGCGGCCCGCCAAGCGTTTATTTATATTACAAATATTTTTTTTTATTTTTTTTATAAGAAAATTTGGCAAGCGAGCAGACGGTTCACCGGATGTTAAGTGGTCCCGTCGCCCATAGACATACACAACACCCGAAGAGTTGCGTATGCGTTGCCAGCCCTGGAAATGGGATAAAACAGG
>DWHK01001290.1:0-11423 GCA_018247855.1 Graphium androcles
TATTTATATATTTTAATAGGGTTTTATTTGCATGCTGCCTTATAATAATATTTCATATTTTTTTTTTCATCATAACATAATTTCAAGATATATTAATCTTGTTCTTTATCTCAAGTGTTGCTTAAATAATTGGAGATTATATCAATGTTTTTTTTTGTATATTACATTTTATTTTCGAATTTTTTTGACTTTCCAGGTGTTGTTACTTTTGTTTTGCATCCTGGCATCGTCTTGCAATATATTAGTATCTATAGGCCAAGTTGTAATACTGGATTACCGTCTTGAAGATATATTCCTCAGAAGCACTACTTTTTGCTGGATTATCTGGATATAGCCTTTTCTGTACCCGTAAAAAGTATTATTAAATGCAGAAGCGTCACAGACAAACATACTAAGCCACCTTTATGTTAATAATATTAATCAGGATTTAATTAAAAGTCTATGCTAAATATAGGGTACAGATAATATAAATTTTGGCTTGTTGTTAGTGCGATTCAAAATCCGTGTCGTGTTCTACTCACATTGAATTTAAAAAGTGGTACGAATTGTTATTTTATTAATCAAATCACGCACCTGTCACCGTTTGGTGCCTCCCATTCAGGTAGCGACAACGACGAAAAAAAAAGGTCAATAGTTTTAGTCTGGCTGACATTCACATAAAAACCTTCCTGCGCATCGATTTCTTATATTACGAATAATATCGATTCAAATTATGAAAAGCATTTTATCGTGTGTATATAATATTAATATCGTGTGTATTTAATATATAAATACTGTTATTGAATTATTTCTGCTTTCTCGATGAATAAAGAAAAAGTTTTCAATGACAAAAGTAACAAGGCTTCCAATAAACTTCAAATAATCAAATTAATTTAACAAATAACATTTTTCACGACAAATAAAAAGTTCTTTTTGAGTAAACTGAATTCTTTAAATTCTTTAGAATTCTTTAAAATATCTGAATGTCGCTGTCTCAACGGACTCAAATCTAACTGTTTAAAAAATAGGCATATGATTCAGTAATGATTTAGACATTATCGAGGCCAAATAAAATTACAATTGTAAAATTGTAAATAATTACCTAAATGCAGTTGATCTGTAAATCGCTAACCATATATAAAAAGTTATAATATAAAAAATAGCAAAACTCCAATAAGAATAAAACGTTAGCGTAAATAGGAAACTTAATGCTGTCATATTTGCAGCGTATTCAAGGAATGAGCAGCTAGGGTTATAACTCTGTTGACATCGCGAGCTCTCGAACAAAAACATGTGGTTTTTTGCTCTTTAATGGACTCAGTGGATGAGTTGAATAGCCGACAATGTTTATGGCCAATGCTGAGCATAACTCAGGCAGTTATATCGTTACCGAGAAATAGCTCGAAATGCAACGTGCGGGAATATTATAACTCCATTTAGGGTAGGTTTACACGTATCGTTATATTATACAGTTTTATAAAGAATAGACAAAGGGTTAAGATAGTGTGGACATTGCTTTGTATTATGTTTGTAAGAGAAAAGTAACTAAAGGAATTCTGTCACTTTCCACGAATGAATATCATTTTCCATGAATGTCAATTAATTGACCACGTATTTCACATTCTCATGGCAGTTGTACAGTACGCGCTTCTGGGATTATTTGTAGTACGTACTTTTTTTAGGTAAAACGAATTGTTAACTTGCTAGCTTTTGTCCGCGACTTCGTTTGCGTGATTCCAGAATTGCATTTCACTAGGATAAAGTATTTATTATATACCAATAATTTTCCAAATTATAAATAATTGGTATACCTTTTCATTCAATCCATTCACTCTTTTATAAATTACAAACATACATAAATACATAAATATTTTAGCACCGTATGTTCATTGGTGCTGGACAAAAGATTTAAATTGAATGATAACTTTGATGACTTAAGCCTATGGTAGTCAAGCCTGTGGTCGAAAGAGGCAAAAGATACGTAAAGTTCGTGGTGTGCCATAAAGGTAGTGTCCAGAATTTTAATAAAACAAAGCGCACCGTGGCCACCGGTACTAGAAATCTTGCCACCCACATTAACCGGCCCTGCGCTTACGACTCTCGATAACGTCCAAGCAATATTCATAGTAACAACGTCACTTTATAACCTAAAACGTGTCTAAAATATGTTATGGAGGACACATTTCGTGCATTATATCAAGAACAATGGCACAGACAGTTGCATAACAACAAATGTAAAGTACTAAAATCGTATCGCATCAAGTAAATCTTCTCGTTCTTGCTTTGATTGCGTGTAATTCGCCGACCGGAGCCCACTTACGACACGGCTAACAAGAAACCGACTATTTATTATTAATGTAAACGGCAACATTAAATTTACATTTTTCACTGTCTGTCCGAATGTTGCATAAAGAGGTAAAAGTCGGAAGAGCACAACGTGTGCTCGTTCGCGATAGCCCCCATGTCAAAACAAGATTAATTCAGTAAAATTAACAATTTGTATATTTTTATCTTTCCCTACTATCTCAAGTTACAAATGACTCAAGAATTAAATCAAATTTCTAAAAATAATCTTATCAATATTATAAATGTGAAAGTTTGTATCACGCAAAGTTCAAAGTTTATTAGCTGTTAATATATGTACATATATGACGGATTATGAACGAAAAAAAATATAATAAATGAAATAATTTAAATTCGAAATGGCGCTAAAAGATTTTTTCCCACAGAGAATAAATATGACTGACATTGTGTTTAAAGACCAAAAGCTTTTGCGCCAAATGTATTAGTTTGAAATACGTTCTCATGACTACGGATATGAGACGGGAGAAAATCGAATGCGGAGTGCAGAAGTGGACGTCTTTTGCTCAATCGAGTTCCGCCCGCGAATTTCACATTGCGCCAGCTGACACACTTCCTCGAAAAAAAAAAAACTTAACATAACGTATTCACGCAACGGCTGGACCACGCTGCCAATTTGAGTTTTGATCATCCGCCGTTCGTATGTTATTTTTTTATCTGTGTGGACGAAAGAACATTAAATAAAAATTTGAATACTGAAAGTTTTCATTTATCTGTCCACTTTGTCACTTTTATTTCTGAACAAATTATACTTTTGTTATTTTTTGAATTTTTAAAACCAAAAAACAACAAAAACCAGCTTGGAGTAGAATAAAAAGTATCATCGCTTAGCAATCATGAGAAATTTCGCTAGGCGAGAAATATAAAATATACGTTCTTCACATTGACAATAAAAAAATGTAAATTGGGTGAACAATATTAAATTTAAATCCATCAAACATTACGAGCAGAAGCTGTTAAAATAAAGCCCTCATCTGACGAATCGAAGATCACTCGACTTTCACTAAAGAAAGTCGACCTGTCCGCACCGCGCCTAAAGCCACACCGACATAACTAGTTATAGCACTCCGCCTCAAAAAAAAAAAATAAAACGTCTAACTCACCCAAAAGATTAGCCTCATTGTATCCGAACTCGAGACAGGATATGAATAAAAAAAGTTAACCACAAAGCACAGGCGCGGACGAGCGCGCGTCTCCTACAACTGAGGCTAAGGCATCGCTCGTACAGCCTCCCCGCCAAAGAAAGTCACCAACCTTCACATTAGTGGATTATGTAAAGTTATAAAGTAAAAAAAAAAAACCAACACAAGTGCATTATGAGCGTGAACCGATGAGTGAACGGTTGAAAGTATTTCTTAAATAGAAAATAGGATAAGGTCGTCCAAGAGCTTAAAGTGGGAATTAATATAACGGCGCATAAATTATTTGTAATAGTATTTGACTCAACTCCATTTGTTTTGTTATACAATAGATTAAATAATATAGACTATATATATAGCTTCATAAAAATAATAAAAAAATTAATTAGTAAGAAAGTTTTAATTTTAATTTAAACGATGAAATACTATTTGAACTATTACTGCGATATACGACAAAAGACAATTAATTATTCGAATGTAGTATTCAGATGAAGCTAAAAATGTCCAATTTCCGTGTTTTGTTCGTTATTGTTTTTCTAATTGTAGACATCCGGATTGATAGTGGAAATAAATATGATAAGTTATTAAAATTTAGTTGCTGTACACATTGATTTGTTGATAGTCTACATCGTTATGTATTACTAGTCATCTTTTTAAGCTCCGCTGAAGGGGGAAGACCATAAGTAACGAATAAGTTTAACGTCTGTATCTACATAGATGTCTACGTGTGCGTTCGAAACCTCTCTTTTTCTTAGGCTTTTTTCCAAATTAGTTGAGGTTTGTTTTAACACAGACCAACTGGCGTCTGACCTCCGTAACCCGAAGAGATAAACTTTATTCGAAAGATGGATTAGTCTGGTTAGTTGACCCTTTAGCGACTGCCAAAGGTGTTCTTGACACCCGGGATAGGATTTCTACATGCCCATCTGATACAGAGATCATATTATTTTTCACACAATCGGGTGATCAGCTCGCATTGCTCTAATTTAACTAATAATCAAAAACACAAAGTCGTCGTTCTAATTGGGGATTCGAACCCGCGACCCCTGGTTTGGAAAGCTAGGACCCAGGCCTCTAGGCCACGGAAGCAATCGCGTTTGAGACATGTTTTGCTATGCCGCTCAACGCTGGGAACGATTTCAATTATTTTTTAAAACAACTTGGTCGAGAATATTTTTGCTATGTATCAAAAAAATATTAAGCCCATTTGGCCCTTTCTACTTGATATTGGTATTTTTTAATTTATATTTTACACTTGTTATTGAAGCAAATATACTGTTACGGCGTACATCGACCTCGCAAACATACTATACTAAATATCTGCATTGATATGATTGGAGACGGATATGCGAATTTCGACACGTTGATTTTTTTTATTTTATACGATTGAACAATTACCTCTTTCAGATATTCTTTTTTATTTTTATTAGATGGTAGAGCATCAGATATTGTAAACAGCTCTTGCTGCAAGTATAGGCTTGCTCAACCGAGGGGGTACCACCGCCTCAAACTTTCCCAAACTTATGTTTTAATATTATTACTATGCAATTTTTCATGTTTGGTTAACAACTGTCTGATCTATGGAGGCCTGATGATCCAACAATACACGATCAGACTTTAGTTAGACGTATCGGTCTCCCATAATAAACATCTCAACATTGTATTGTATGTTTAACCTTATAATTATATACAAAGCCAGTGTAAAATAAAGAACGCCAAGCTTGTGAAGCTGAAGGTCAGCTATCCAAATCCTTGTATATAGCCACTTCTTTTTCTTCTTGCTTTTAAGTATATTCCTAACCTTTCCTACCTAATGAACTATTCTACCCAAGGCTACATCAACCGTGGGCGACGAAATCACTTAATAATAAGTGAACCGTCAGCTCACTCGATGAACTGTTTGTATAAATAAAAATGTATATTAATGCATGATAATCTTGAATCTTGAACCACGTCTAAGAAACGCTCTTCATGCAGTTAGCTTTTAAAGAAAAAAAATACTCAACCAAATTTGGCTCAACCGATTAGGAGGATGTGTGTCTGTCTGTGATAGTAGCAGCAGTAGAAGCAGACAGACACGCAGATGCACATGGTAAACTTATATTACGAATCTTTTTTGGTAGGAGCTAAAAAAAGCCACCACTTTTTTCTTATATAAAAATGAAATGCTGTTTGTTAGTCTTTTTAAAACTTAAAAACTGCTTGACCGATTTATTGATTCTTTGATTTAAAATGTTAGTGATTGTTTAGGGTACATTTATCTTTAAATTTAAAAAATCATAAAAATCCACGGGATAAGTCACCAATTCAATTATTATTTTATGTATGAAAATCTTCTTATACTTACGATATCACTTAAAGTATATGCGCCCTGCCCGGCTCTGGTAATAAAATTGGGATATTTGCTCATGTGTGCGTCCCTTCAAAATCTGCGCCCTTTGCCTGGGCAATGCTGGTACAGCCCTAACTACAGCACTGCTGTCAACAGCTTGTTAAAGATATAAATTAGTTCACTGCATTTAAAAATTAATATCAGGCGTACGGACATTCGGACGGGTACTAGGTGCTTCTTTCCAGCAAGATATGACTATTTATTATATGGTGAATAACAAATAAATAGCTTTATTATAAAGCAAAGTTAGCACTTTTAGTCATTTTCTTGAAAATGTCAAATATATGATAATTCAAATCAAATATCTATATTGGTGTAATAAAGCAGAAGAGGAGTTTTTTTGTTTGTTTTGAACTATAAGTCGTATTTATCTGTTTCTCCAGCTGCGGTTTTACTCGCAATTTCAAAAGATTTTTGTATTAAAAAGATAAAAAATATATTATGCGATACCTATACCTAAAACCACTATTTTAAGTTTTCTCGGCTTCTAAGCAGCGTCTCAATACTAAACATCACTAGATTTTAAGTTAGACATACAAAAATACGATTGTGAAAGCCATATCTAATTTCACGCAGTAGTTTTTCTGTGATGCGTGTAACACATACATACAGACAGACATAAATTAAAAAAAAAATTGTTTTAGCTTATATAACTATTATAAAGATGGCTAATATTAATTTTTTTTAAGAATTTTTTCAGGTAAGTTTTTTTATAGGAAAGTTTGGCAAAAGAGCAGACGGTTCACCTGATGTTAAGTGATCCCGTGGCCCATAAACACACACAACATCCGAAGAGTTGCGTGTGCGTTGCCAGCATTGGAAATTGGATAAAATAGGTTAAAGGGTAGGATAGGTTAGGATTATATAAAGGATTTGGTGGGGGAAGGAGTGGGAAAAGAAGAGGGACGGAATGGCCATCCGGCAAGCTTAAGACTCATGCATATTTTATTTTATTAACATGAAGAGTGGTGGCACCACCCCGGGCGACCGTGGCCGTAGAAGCGCAGCAAAGGCTGTATGAAGGGCTGAACTGACTGTGTTTTAAGCTGGAGGAAGTTACAATTTTATTATAGATAGGTACAATATATACATTACTCCATTTTGGAGCAAAATATTAGGCTACTTTATATCACGCTTTAATAATTAGGACACAAGTTGTTAATTAAAAGTTGGTTCTGCGGAGTTCAGCTAGATTGTATAACCATATGACTGTCGACTCAAGGTCTTAGAACCTTAGAGACACGAGTTTTACTTAAACGTCTCTATCTCTTTTACAGTCACCTTTTTTCGGCATAGCTTCCGCGACTTTGTGAATGCGACCTTAAATGGACGACGATATCAATAATCATCAATTGAACCGCTTGCTCATTTGAATATCAAACAAAAATATAATTTAGTTACGAATTACGTTTGTCTATGTTAACATTATTTTTAAAAGTTTTTGAATTATAACATATGTAAATTTGCGGTAAGGAAACTAACTAAAGACAGGATTATTTTTTAAATAAATATGATAATCTATACTAACATAAAAAACATAGAGTTTGTTTGTTTATCAAATTGCGCTTATATTTGATAGTCAGATTCATAATAAATAGCGTCACGTTTCGACCGTTATGAACAGAGTAGCAAATGACATGAGGCATAACGAGTCAATAATATAATTGATATGAAGCTCTCCAAATGATTGCAGTAAAATCGTTTACGCCACCATATACATATATCGAAGATGGAGAAATTAGCAACGATTTAATTATTTATATGGCTGAATTATTAATGTTTATTTACAAGCATTCGTTGGTAACATTGGAACAAGTTTGAACACTTTCTCTCTTTAATAGAAAGAAGTGAAGTAGAAAATATAAAACAAACTATGTCTAAGAGACAGCAACTGACATTTCTAGATTTAATGAATGTTTAAAATGTATTGAAATCACATGTCACATTAAAATCGCTAATTTATTTATTAGATGCACAAATGAAATACTTGGAGATGTGATTTCAATTTATTTAACAATTTTGAAATACTAAAATAGATAAGTACATATAAATCATTGTTGCAAGAAGATGAAAAAAACAAAATTGTATGGAAAATTCAATTATACCTAGAAAAGTAAACGAAAAACGATATTACAAAAAAGCAAAATTCATTTTATTTGCTTATCGTATTTAACGATACAAATCTTAAAAAAAATTATTATTTTCACAAAACTTTGACAAAGTTATCTGTTCTTTGAACTTTGTTATTTCTATAACTATTCCACTTCTGAAGTATGTTACGATTTGTATATGCTTTTGCTTCATAAACCAAAAGTCCTGGGTTCGTATCTCGCAGGGAATCAATGACGTTGCAATGAATTTGTTACAAAATGGCTGATTATACCCGGCATGCTTAAAATTCGAGCTAGTCACGTTATAGTGTATACGTTGAGAACTTAACTGAACTGTTAACTACAAAATTTATTTTACACTAGCACACTGCGATTTTACTCGCAATTTTTAAGAGATCATTCTAAACGGTTTTTAAACGGTAAGATACATACGTATATCTAATTCGTACGATACCTATATCTGAAAACCAGTTTTGTTTTTATATTTCTTTGTTTCTGAGTGGCGTATCAATATGAAACTTAAAATAGGTTTTATTCAAAATATAATATATTATTATATTTTGTGTTACGCACACAAGCATACACACAGACAGACAGACAAAAATTCTAAAAAAAAGTGTTATGGATTCTGTTGCTGTTATAAAGATGGCTTATATTTTTTAAAATATCTTCTTTGTACAGGCATCAACAAGTTACAATTTTATTATATGTATGGATTATATTTACAAAGTAATGAAACGCAGAACTTTAGAGGTATCACCTCGAGTCAAGGAGTGAGTGGTATTTTATTGATGTGTTTTAACATAGAATTGCAGCGATTAGGCCGTCGACTAATTAGCGCGGTCGAGAGGATCTGTTTCGAAATCATTTCTACGCTTCGATTGGACGAAAATGTGAAGCATCGTCGAGACGAAATGATGTCAAGGGTGTCTTCCTCTCGATTTAATTAAGCTCGGGTGTACGTCGCATCCTAACTCATATTAATGCGATAGTGGCTTTGTTCGTTTGTTACACTTCTACGTCTTGATGCTACTACTTGGCTACTTGATCGATCTAGGAAATTTTGTGTGCACGTTCTCAGGGGTACATAAAAGAACAAAGGGTACTTTTACTTCAAAAAATCTTTTCAAGTGATAGAAAACTAGGCCTGCAGACATGAGTCCATTGCAATGTGATGCCTGGAATAGAGATAATTGAAACGGGACTAGGGAACGGCGTGAGAAAGTGATTTATCCTAAAAGAAATTAAATGACAAAATATACTTAAGGCTAGCGAAGCCACGGGAAAACAGCTAGTTAACATAAAATGATATGGGCTCAATTGTGAAATATTAGTCGAATTACGATGATCAGGGTTTGTGTCTGAATAGGTGATTCTGATGACCCTTTCGTGATGTTTTGTATGTTGGTGTTAATTATAAAAAAAGATTTCTGCGCGAACAATTCAAATAGTATTGTGCGTGAAGATTTTTTTTTATATTAGTTTTAAGGTGAACGGATCTTTTTGTATACGACTATACATGGAACGATGAAACTGTTTATTTCTCACTTGAGAATCTGGATATATTATGGATATATGGAAACTGGTATAAGAGGATGTTAAATAGTCTAATAACTGTTAGAAGCAAGAAAATATTTATTTCATCCTCGATAGTAATTTATTGGATGAAAATAGCCTTATATAACTATGATCAATGCCATCTCCCCTCACTTTAAGAACAATCGGTTCCGTAATGCCCACGATGTAATACATCTATCGACCTTACTCCACATATTATTGCTTGCAGTGGAAACTTGCAAACAATGCATGTTTCTTGCGAAATTGTAGAGACTGTTCAAATTGTTCTAATGAAATGTGGATTTTTTGATTGCAGAATAATAAGGTGAGTTAAAAGAAATCAGGTAAGCGCATACTTATTCATAACAAGAAGTTTTTAAACTTTTTTATGACATCATGATTAATAAACATCTTTAAATATTAGCTTGTATAGATTGCCACAAGTGGTTTTCATACTTTTATAATTACTAAATATAAATTAAAATGCATTTTTTTTCATTTGGCTACACTCAAAGCGGACATTTAGTTTAAAGAGAGCTATCTACTGTGTGTTGTGCGTTCATATTATTTTAATTAGGATAACATTAAAAATCAGTCAGTCAGTGTAGCCAACATTGACTGACTGATTTTTAATGTTATCCTAGTATATACTGTTTAAACTTATATGATTGAACTGAAAAAACAAAATGTTTGTCCTCTTTAGACAAACTTTTGTTTTTTCCTACTGACGGAATTTCAGCCATGGCGGCTAATGTACTCAGAGACCAACCAACTACTCAGGAGATATTATAGGGCACGCGTAAACGCGCAGACACAGGTACACTCTTTGTTCCTTTACATGACTGGTAGGAGATCAGACGCAGGATCGACTTTTAGATGCCCATTCGACGCATGGATCATCACCGATTATTTTCACGCAATCGGGTGATACCTGTATTGCCCTAACCCGTCGTATCCCGTGTTTGTTAGTTAAGGGGGTCGCAGTCTGTTGAAAAATAATAAGACATCGAAACATACAAATTAGTTACTAAACGTATGAATAACCAATTAAAATATTGTTATAATTTTATAGTACGAGGTCGGGAGACTTTTTACTTAACTTTTTGGCTTTTTTGTGGGTCGCAACATAAAATAGGTTGAGAAACGCTGCCCAAACAAAACAAAGCCATTATGCCCCCGCGAGATTCTATCTCCGATTTATGAAGCAAGGTCCTATACCACCAGGCCGCGGAGGCAGTTTGGATTATACACTACCATATTAGTTAACCTAATTATTTTGCAATTTACACTATCAAGGCAGTATCTTGACGGAACTAATAGAGCAATGTAGAGAGAAAGTGTTCAATATTTAAACGTAGAGTCGTGACATTTAAATTTATTTATATGTATGTATTTGTGACTGGGGTTTGTGGCGCAGGTCGCCGTCACGTCCTTGCTCACCAGTCACCGGAGTGCTATGAACTCTATTGGGAACGGATCGGCGAAGAAGGGTCCAATCGATACGCCGTCAACTTTCGGTCACAAATTCTTATATAAACAGTCAATATCGTGGACAAAATATTATATAAACATTCTAGATATAAAAGTGTCAATATTAATATTTAACCTTTAAACTTGAAGATTATATTAAAACTTTTCGAGAGATACGGTGCAATGATTTTTGTCAATCTCAAAAAAGGCAGAGGTTCTCAACTTGAGTCGTATACATTTATTTTTTAGTTTATTAACCGGATGAAATGGCGCTTTTTCTATCTTAACAAAAATAACATAGCGGTTTTGTGTTAATTCTTTTTTTTCTTTATTTTTATAAAAACGATGCCCTTATTATAAGCTCTAGGCTTGTGTTACAAGGGCGTTTTACAAACATAAATTACACATGCACAA
>DWHK01001291.1:0-11422 GCA_018247855.1 Graphium androcles
GTGAGATATCGTGAGATTTGGCTTCTACCCCCACCTCTAATCTCACGTGAGATTGTTTTAAATCCGTACTCTTAGTGTCAATTTGTTAATATATGGTTGACTGTGATAAATTTATTTAAAACAAATATAATTTGTTGAATTATTTTTATTTAAGTCTAGTTAAATTATATTCTAAAATAAAAATGCGAGAATCGAACAGAAAAACTTAAATGAAAACTACTTTTTCGTTTCGAGTTTTGAGTTCGTCGCGAACTTGGACCTCACGATTATTTTGTTTCACATTTATCTCAATATCTTTTTAACTACTGAACCGATTTTGATGCTCAACTTAAAAATTGTACTAATATGACCTACTGAATTGGAGCACTGGTTCGAGAGTTATCGCGTTACATACATACATACATAAAATGCGTTTTCGCCCCAACTGCAGTTGTAAACCTCACTCGCTTCGCTCGCTTAAAATTGGTAAAAGAATAATCAGTCTAAATTTGTCGACTGGGACTCACACGCGGTCTTAAAAAAATTATGTGATATTTGTTGAGACCCCCATCTCCCCCACGTGAGATTTGGTGAGATCGGCTCGAACCCCTTCCACCTCTAAACACGTACATGTAGTCCGAACCAACAAAGCTCCCACTACCAAAATAAAAGAATGGTAAAGAAACTACTCTAAAGCCTTATGTATAGTATAGTGCTTTAAAATTCTCAGTATTTTATAACACCTGTAGCAATTTAAAACAACAGCTATTTAGATTCGCTTTGATTTGTTTTCCACCTCCAGTCAAAGTCGTAACGATGACCTTGACTTTCGACCTTGAGAGGTCAACATGGATACGCCCCGCTGAAGGCTGCACGGTCGTTGCGACCTTGATCTAATGACCTTTTGTGATTGACCTGCCAAGTTTAAAACATAAGGTCATAGATGGATCGTTATGTATTTGTCTCTTGTTTCTAACTATACACTCGCTTAGCTTGTTGCACGGGTGTTTTACAAACATAATTTCATATATACAAACACGCAGATCCGAAACAATTATTTTTAGGCCATGAACATAATTGTTCCGGGTGGAAATCGAACCCACGACCCGTGTCGCCAACGGCTTAGCAACTGCGCCAACCGGTCATCAATATTATATATTTGACCGAGCGAGCGAAGTGAGTGGGGTTTACAATTACAGTTGGGGCGAAAACGCATTTTATGTATGTATGTTTCGCGATAATTCTCGAACGAGTGCTCCAATGTAAATTAAGAGATATTGAAATAAAATAATCGCGAGGTCCAACTTCGCGGCAAACTACTAGTATAATAAAATTGACATAGTTATTAATTTACCATAGTAGCTCTATGCATCGGTTTTACTTATCACAACACCATTAGCTTAGTGCTCAAAGTATTATATATGCAATAAAAATATATACCATGTGTAGCATTTTAATACTTAGCTTCAGAGGATGAAAGTGTGATGATAAATAGCTTAAAACGTATCTTAAGAATTAGGCTATCATACACAAAAAGAAATAATAAGGTTGTTCGAATTGGTTATGTACTTCACCTGACATCAACCGGCGCTATGCGAGTTCGGGGTTTTCCCTATTTCTCGGCCTGAATCTCAACCGGCTAAGGCTGGCCGGTGACTAGAATAACTTGTGGCAATCCTATCTTTGACCGCAGTGGCGGTTATTTTGGCGTACAAGACGACATCGTCTCAGCGCGGTGGAACTACCGTCGGTGCGGCACCCCAGTTATGCCTCTTACAACAGCAGTAGTTCATATGGGAGTGGGCGAGGTTTTCTACATGATGATGTAGTCATTGCCGGCGCCGTTGCATAAGCGACGCGCCAGCAGGCCAAATCATTAAAAATAATAAAAATTAAGTACGAAATTTAAAATATATATAACGTTATATTATTGAAGACTTCTTTTTAAAAGGAGTACAAATTTGTTACTTTAGTATTAATTATAGTAAATAATATGAGTAATTGTTTTATTAATAAGTTATATTAAGTAGTGAAATTAATAAATGTATTCAAGTTGATACATTAAAAAATATTATTTTTTTAGAGTTTCAAAATACATGGAATTGACTAATAAATGGGTCAAATAAAAAATAATATGTTTTATTTAAAACTCCTTAGCATTTTACTTATCATTAAACGAATCAAATTTTACCGAACTGTTGATATCACAGCACAAATGTATGAAGTGGTGCATCACTACATTGCAGTACGTCTCTATATAAGTATGTATAAGAACATGCTTACGCTCAGCACAACGGGTGACAAGCTATGTTAGCACTCTGTGGTTACATATCTACACTTTAAGGTCTTTTGTTTAAGTAACTCAACTAGATGCATATCAGAGTGTACTATAACAGAGTCAATATTACTGACCAATTTAACTTTTTCTTCAACACAACATTTGCTTTTTGCGTCATTGGCAGAATCATCAATTTAGGCTTGATGGAGCCATAATACTAAAATTGGAATTGGACTAATATCCAGCCTAAAAGTTACATTTTTGTGAGCTTATTATTGTTTGCTATTTGTTAACTTACCTTTTCACCCTTAATTTACTCCCTATATATGCTAAAGCCTGATTTTGGGTGAATATTTTCAAAGTATGACAATCCATGATGCAAGGTGCCATCTTTTTTGCAATTGCATCATCTGAACCAACAAGTTGCATTATTTCTTGATCACTACAAATGCCCATTGCTTTGAATGCTACAGCTATCGGAATATCCTGCAATATTATACCAAAAAATTACATATCAAAATTAAAATTTAAATGTGTCGCAATGATTGTCCTACCACCTTCCACCATCCAAAAAATAGATTTAAAATTGTATTGGGAAATACATCATAAACACATCAGAATAGATTTTATGCAATTGTTTTAACTGATCAATACACAATAAAATCTAAGGTAATGTTATAATACTTGTGTGTATGCATACATAATTATTATTAAGTTAATGTAAACTTACATCAGAAAGTGCATTATGTCTTAATACATATTTCCCATTTTTCACAATTATATTGGTTCTTGTCTTTTTTTCATGGGTGGAACTTGTAACTTGGCATTGTATAGCACCTTTGAATTCATCCACAATCATTCTGTTCCTTGACAATTGTTCTTGGATAAGAATAACTTTTTCCTGCCCTGCATTTTAATGTGATAACAATTCAATTAATTGAAGCCATTTCAACAAAACAGTAATCAAATAACTTGGTATAAAATTAGGGATATTTGTTTAAACTGTTGTACATTAAAATAAAAAGAATGTAACTTGATTAATGATTTTATGTCATTACTTCTTTTAATCAGTATATAATACCTCGAATAATGAAGTAACCACCAGGATCATGTGGACATTCATTTAGCTGTGCAAGTTCATAATCTGATTTATTGGTTAAAACACAATTAGATGACCGCAACATCAATGGCATTCTGTAAAAATCTTGTAATTTTGAAATTTCACTATATTTTAATCACATTTTATGAATACATTTGTCAAAATCCACTTATGACAAATGCAAATAATAAAAAAAATATATATCTTAAAGTAGCATTGAGTTCAAATTAAGGTCTTAAAATGTTTACCTTCCTATTAATTGTTTATTTTTTATAACCCTTTGGTTACCTCTGATGTACTCTATGTCAACTGTAATAGGCGCTGAATATGTCATATCCCTTAAACGACATTCGTGAGGTGTTGTTGATTTTGTTATATTAAATCCTTCTTCCAGATCTGGAGTTCCGACATATGCATTTAGGTATTTAATGTAGAACAAGGGATCAGCATCACAAAAGACTTTCTCATTAGCTTGAACAATCTTTTTTATTTCTACATTTATGAAATAATTAAATGAATCAATGTGCTGTTTTACCAATCCTTTCACTTGTAAAAATGAAGGAACAAGTTTCCATTTGTCCTAGAAACAAAAATAAATTAAAATTATATGGCATGACTTGTATGACTACAAAATTTTTATTAATAAACTTTACAGAGCTAATTAACAAAATTAAAATAATATAAGTTACTCATAATAAAAATGCTTTTTATGTAAAATAATAACAGTAACCTAATAATACAGAATAGGAAAAGTTAAAGCTAATGCTTGCAAAAATAATAAATTCTGGATGCCTAACTAATTTCCGGAGAACGCTTGGTTCTCGAGAAAATAACATAAATTGTATAATTTGTATAGAGCGCTAACATTATTGACATCAAGATCTTTTTAAGAAGAGATATTTTTAATACATTAAAATTAACAAAATAATTGCTAATAATACAATTTATTACTTTTGGTAATTTTTTTAAACAACAGTAATAAACACAACCAACCTCCAAGCATTTTATAGGTTCCCGCAATCCTTTAGTACCATCCCATTCATTAACTTTTTTATTTATTTCCCCCATTGCTGTAATGGATAAAAATAATCTAATCCAATAATACTACATTTTACATTAACCGACAGATATGAATTATTTAGTTATTCGTTTGATATAGGGATTTATTTATCATATGAATGCAAAGAAATGTGTACTATGTACAAATTGACATTGACAGGTAATGAAGGATACTACACTCTGAAATGTGCTACTCTACACTCTGCATAATGAAGTAGTGATAATGGTGCTAGAGTGCTGGTCTTGTACTTCGACTACAGTTCGTAGCCACTCTCCCGTCAGGCCGACATAGTTCACTGTAAAATCCAGATTTTTCTCAATATCTTGTAAGATAAATATCGTTTGTAAATACGGCAGCCTTCAGGAGCCCCATTATTTATAAATTAAAGAGTTTTATAAATTATCATGGTTTATTAAACTTCTCAAATGTCGTTGAAAAATGGCATCAGCGCTGCAATCTAGTAACATTATTGCGATAATAATTATTATCATATAATCAGCATTGTTACATCATTACGGAACGAATTGGTAGCACTACTGCTGCTTGTAAAACATTTAGGATGGTGTCTAAATAGTATGATGTTTAATACTCTAATGTCAAAAGTTATACGAGTACTTGCTCTTTTGTGAAAATTAACCATATGTGTATTAAGGCCTTTCGTACACATACAATTTCCTGCCTGGTGTTCCATTTTTAGGACACCGAATGCTCTGCTTGCATACAAAATGTTCTTAATTTTTTTCCGTAAAACAAGCTCGTTTTCTTTATATGCAATTCTCATTACATTCGGAAATTGTACTATATGTGTGCGGCAAGTTTAAAGAGGCTCACCAATTAGCTAATACTAAAAGAAATAATGAAGTTTTAAATTATCTAAAGAATTTAAGGAAAATAAAAATAAGTAATTGTCAAGAAGTAATTTGCAAATTGCATGATTAAGTTTAGTATTTATTAAGTGTAGTCTATTCTGCTTCAGTGGATTTTAGAAATAAAGTAGACTGGAAACACCTTACTGACATTTAAGTTTGACAGTTTAGGACTTTAATGCGGTATTGACTATCTGTGTTGATCGCAAAATTTTCTCTTCGGTTCGGTTTATTATTTTTATGAGTAAGACTAAAAAAATAAAGTAAAAAAATTAAATGTTTATATAAAACACATCAAAATGTTAAAATAACATTATATAAACAGTTTTTCCACATTTTACCAAAATGGTGTATGAATCGGTACCTCGAACAGTTCGTATTATTTTGTTAGGTGAGCCAGGAGTTGGCAAAACCTCTTTGATTTTATCTTTAGTAACAGAAGAGTTTACAGAACATGTGCCTCCAAAAGCAGAAGAGATAACAATACCTGCGGACGTTACACCGGAACAAGTTCCGACGAACATTGTTGATGTGTGTCGTAAGTGTCTATACTTATAATTACCTCATACCTTCGTTGCTGGTTCTTAAACACAATGACTTATTTTATGTTAAGTAATTTTTTGGATTACAATCGGAAACGAATTTCCATGTGCAAAAAATTTTAATCGATAGAGAAACGTAATTAAGAAGACCCGTGTAAAGCCAAATTTTGCGCAAATGATAAGTTTTTGAGAAAAAAAATGTTTTGTATGGACAGTCACCATTATCGACGTCAAGATCGTGGCATAGTTTTCCTAATAATCAAGTGTTTCTAAGTGTACTCGGCCAAAACACTCGCTCGTCACTACTCAGGACCTCCTTCGTGAACTTCTGGCTTCGCGCTTTTAAATTGCACTCTAGGGGTAGGACAGAGTCGGATTACGTGGAATCGAGGTGCTTCGACAGTATATCCGTGATATATTTACTTACCGCAAGGCATTTACTAAAATAATTAAGATTTTCAAAATGGCAGTCGAAGAAATTGCGTTCAAGTTTTGTATATTTTTTTAATAATTAGTTATTTTTACGAAATTATACGTATTACAAGTGTTTTATCAATTATAATTCTTAATCAATTAAACATTATTGGAAGTAAAAATAATACGATTAACGTCGATAATGGCGAATGCCCATGCAATTTATATACTTTATATTTTTTTTCTCAAAAACTTATCATTTGCGCAATATTTCGATTTACATGGGTCTTTTTAATTACGTTTCCCTATCGATTAAAATTTTTTGCTCATAGAAATTCGTTTCCGATTGTAATCTGAACCTTATAACCCTTAGCTAACTTACTAATGATTTCAAGTTGTCGATACCATGTTATCGATATTTCATTATTTGAATATACATTTCTCATTTATCTATTTCAGAATATCATGGCACCCAAAAAAGAAAAGTTTAGTCTGGAAGTTTTATGACAAAAATGATGAAAATAAATCTAAATGCAAGTTATGTCAAAAAGTTATCAAGTGTAAATGTATATGTAATATGATGGAAATACAACAAACTTATTTGGGCATATTCGTAATGTCCACAAGGCCGTGTCCGTTAATGCTTATACCGTAATTGTTCCGTTACAAAAGAATACATCGGAGAAAGAAAATATCACGTTACCGTTTCCAGAGCTAGCTGCTTCAAGTTTCGATGAGACACCTTGTATTGTTGATGAATTTCAATCTGATTCCGAAGCCGGCATTCCTTCAACAGATAGTTCTCAATGTCAGTCAAAACCTTTCGATAAGGATAATTCTGACTCGGAAGTAATAACTTTAAAACGTCAAAAATTTATCAAGACCAGTTTTCAAGACATATCGTCTTATTCAGAATCTGGCATGAAAACAAGAAAACTTAACAATTGTTTGTTATATATGATTTGTAAAGATAACCAGCCTTTCTCAATAGTCGAGAATGAAGGTTTCAAACATCTTATGAAGGCAGTTGCTCCTCAATATAAAATACCAAGTAGAACAAGTCTAAGACGATGGCTGGACAATAAATATAAGGCTGTTTCAGAAACTTTCAAAAAGAAATTGTCTTCGATAGAAGACCTAACCATGACAACAGATATTTGGTCTGATACGTTAAATATGAAAAGTTTTATAGGCATAACTGTTCATTTTGGCATAGAAATTAAACAGTTTTCAGTTACTCTTGGTGTCTACGAACTTGATGAAAGACATACTTCACAATATATTTCTGAAATACTCTTGGAAACTTGTACAGATTAGGGTATAAATAAAGATAATGTGACGGCTGTTGTAACCGATAATGCTGTCAATATGGTTAAAGCTTTAGAATTGGCATTTGGTAAAAAGAAACACATTCCATGTTTCGCTCATACATTAAATTTGGCGGGTGAAGGCACAATGGCATGTACTGAGTGGCGAAACATTGTTTCTAAAATTAAAGCAATAGTAACATGGTTCAAACAGAGTTGCGTTGCTGGTGACGACTTGCGTAAAGCTACTTCTGCTGAGACAAAACTAATACAAAGCGTGCCGACGCGCTGGAATAGTACTTACTACATGGTACAAAGATTTTTGGAACTGCGGAGTATTATAAATGATATTCTTTTTCGGCACGCCTATGCACCTCCAATGCTCAGCGGTTCAGAAATATCCATTGCCTCATCCGTCCTCTTGATATTGCGCCCATTGGAGGTAGCCACAAAAGAAACTTCCAGGGATAAATATTGCACAACCAGCAAAATTATACCTTCAGTCCGTTGCATATTTTCCAAAATTACTTCAGCTGTAGTAGGAGAACCTGTGGCACAAGAGGTGCAGAAACTGGCCGAGCTAGAAGTAACGAAAAGAATGGGTTCCATTGAACATGTAACTTCTCTTGCTATTGCAAGCATTTTAAACCCTCGATTTAAGAAACTGCACTTTAACGATGCAATAGCTTGTAGCAATGCTGTATCGAAAATCAAAGATTTAATGAAGATTCATTTGCGTCAAAATGAAGAAATTGAGTCCGACTCAGATAAGTCTGATAAAAGTGAGGAGACATTTTCATTATCGAGTGATCATTACAAAGTGGTACATCACAATTGGAAGAGCAATAAATCTGAAGATAGCTTGTCTGATGAACTTTTAGTTTATCTGACAACTCCTGTTGGAAGACTTAACGATAATCCTCTGGAAATTTGGAAAGATTACAAAATACAGTTTCCAATATTACATAAAATCGCCTTTAAATATATAACAATGGTGGGGACATCGGTTCTATCTGAACGTCTGTTTTCGCAAGCGGCGCAGGTAATGACTCAACAAAGAAACAGATTGAAGGGTACACGATTGGGCAAACTTTTGTTTTTACAAAGTATTGATAAGAACTATTAGGATATTTAAAGATTTCATAATATATTTGTAAGCTTTTATGTAAACCTATTAAATTTTTCTTTTGATAGATGTTAGTTTTTTATACCTAAACCACATATATATCTTAGTTATAGAAATTTAATCGATGTATAGAAAACATCGATGTATTTTTTGATACATCGATATTACATCGATGCCACTATTCGATGCATTAAATCGAAAAAAACATCGATGTTTTTTTTTTATGTCCTATATCACTATACCCCATCATCGCTGATTCCGAACCCTGGCTCAGCATCGCACCCCGGCTCTTCGCGTTACGGGGAGGAGCGTGCGGTAACTTTGGAAAACGAATACAGACCTTGGCGGAACTACCTTTTTTTATTACTGATTATTGCATGCATGCATATTTTACTTGATATTTTCTTAATATATTTTATTACTTTTCTAATTTTTGTCACTTTCATTTTCACCTTATTAAAAAACACGTGACAGCATCTACTGTTCAAAATCATATACATTATGGACTTTTGTTTGATTGAGCTCCTGATATCTCTCATCGAGAACAAATGTCTCAAGTCGTTAGGTATGTAGATGTTGATTTTATAAATGAAAAAGTTTCCATCAAAGAATCTTTTTTGGCTTTTATTGAAATACGTGCTAAAGATGCAGCGTCGACCTAAAATACAATTTTAGGGAAATTAAATTCCGATATAATTTCGTTAACTAACTGCAGATCACAATGTTACGATAATGCTGCCGTGATGGCAGTTCACACATATGATGTTCAACAAAGGATAATGGAAAAAATCATAAAGAATTATTTATAAATTGTGATAACCATTTACTGAATTTTGTAAGAGTTACTGCTGCTTAACAAATTCCAATCGTTGTGAAATTTTGTGGAATAATTAAAAACATGTATCTCTTTTCCTCACGTTCAACGTTACGATAGGAATTATTAAAAAAATGCTTTAACAAAAACTGTCAAACGTGAATCTGAAACACGATGGGGCGCTAGAATATAAGCGGTTAGCGTTATTGTCGATGGGCTAGAGAATATAGTAGAACTAATAGAAAAATTAGCAGGCACTACGACTACAAATGACACCAAAAGCAAACCTAGAATACTGGTACAAACTGGTACAAAATATACTAACTTTTAGTATCATAACTTTAGTTCATTTCTGGTATGAAAATTTAAGGAGGTTTGATCGTGTGTGACTCAGATTACAAGACCCTAGAATGATTAATAGAGAAGCATTCCAAGATCTCGAATCATTAGCGACTGAACTAGACAGAAATTCGAGACAAGGTCTGTAAAGAGGTAATAGACAAAGCGAAGTCTCTTTGTGAAAAATGAGATATTGATATAACAATACGTGTGAACTAGGCTAGAGATGTTAGTGAAAATTCTCGCGTTATGAAAAGCGTTCTTGATCGTCTCCAACAAGAAATATGTAGACGATTTACATGATTAAGTGACCTTAATTTCATATTTGGATTTCTAACAGAAGTTGAAAATTTATTAAACGAGGATAATGTTGATAACGACCTTGAAAAAGATTTCGAACATTTGGGTGAATTTTATAGTACAGATTTCAATAATAGAACTCTTTATCAAAATATGTGACTGCAAAATTTTACTCCGCAGTAGAAAAGAAATTGAACCTAAAACTCCGTTAGAATTTCTTATTTTTATAATCTCGTATGGAGAAGATGTTTTTCTAATACTGAGAGTGGCACTTCAAATACTCTGACTATCTAGGTATCAATTGCTAGCTGCGAACGTTCATTCAGCAAATTAAAATTGTGTGGAAAGAGAAAAAATTTAAATGATCAACTTTGATGATATTATTGATAAATTTGCTTCATCAAAAGCAAGGGAAATTTATACATAGTAATTAGTTTTATTAATGTATGATTATCATATTAATATTAAATATATGCATCTTCTTAGAGATAATAAATATTTACTTTTTTATTGTTTTAAAACTGCGTATTTTTAAAATATTTCTTTATAAATACGTAAAATACATAATAGGTATCTTTTGAACTAATTCTAGATGATCATATATGTACATTTCAAAATCTAGTCTTCGTTTTCTCAACTGTTTTTTGTATCAAATTTAAAGCCTAGCTGGAGCCTATTTATTTATTTTCAAGTACATTTTACATTTAATATTATATGGTTTTCGAATGGAGGAGTTAAGCTCGCTACGCCACCGTGCCGCAGTATATATAAGTTATTATAGTATTACTTCTCCAACACAAATAAAATACAATTTAATTTGTTTACTTGTCTTTGCTGTTCATTAATATAACCTTTATCGACACAATGTTTGGGTTTGATTAATTAGGTTAGTAAAGTCTATAAATAGATTTTATAACAAAAAATCCTGTGGCACTCGGATACTGCCGCGGTAAAGCTATTGCATAGCATTTTTTATCAACTTGAGCAATTATAATTATTTATTTATTTTTTATTTATGCAGTTTTTTACTCATTATAAAGATATGACAGATACCTATACACCTATATACTTTCTCACAGACAGCTGCTTACGTATTCGTCCGATTTCGGAGCAACTCGTCTAGATCCGTGCGAGCTTCATACATGGTAGGCGGAAGGGGGTGTTAAGTTTTATTTTCGTTGCGGAATTTCTTGATTCGGTCGCCACGCTCAAATCCCGCGATAAAAGCTATGCAATAAAAATAAATCGTTTTGGTTGACGTCAAACATTGACAGCTGGGGACAGATGTTTTAATTCGT
>DWHK01001292.1:0-11422 GCA_018247855.1 Graphium androcles
ATTTTGTACTACGGAAATTTTGTATTGTTGACAAAATTCTACCAAAATTTATGCTAACAATCAAAAAAGCGTTAAGCGTTATTTGATGAATAGCTGACATTAAGAGATTTATTTGTATGTTGGAAATATTCCAGGATAATATTGTTATTAAACAAATAATTGCAAAAAAAACTAGGTAAAGTTCCCTACAAATTAAAAAACAGGTTTTTATTAGCTAGATGTTTAGAAAATAAATACTTTTAAACTGTACTGTTTTAAGTAAACTCCAGGTAAAAAAAAATAAGTAAAAGTAAATATAGTATACTATTTTTCAATTGTTCAAATGTTGCAAATGCCTCCTCTAGACAGATAGTATAGGGTAAAAGGTAAAGGTCATTGAAATTGACTATTTCATTGGAGCTGGCACCGAGATTTGAACTTAGGCTCGCCTCGAGTATGTATACAGATTTAAAGGCAAGCGCCCGGACGGCGTTTTTATTTATTTGAATTTTTATATATGCACATATATATAGCTAGAAACAATCAAGTGATACTTTAAATGTATGTTGACATATATTACTCTACAATATATAATATACATAACTCTACAATATTTTAAAATCATTCTACAGGATCATTCAAAAGGATATTATATGGTCCTTCCTAATACTTATACTACTTCAAATTTTTGCCGTTTTAGCATGAAAAAAAATAATTACCATGCAAATATTTGAATATTAATACAGCCTAGACTTCAGTCTTTAACTACGTGGTCGATACATCGAAGCACACTTGACAGTAGCTTACGTACGCCGACTTTTAACGTAGGTATTAAGCGTACGTGAGCATATAGCTATGTCTGCGACTTCGCTTACCTGTTTTTCCTCTGTGACCTCTTCATTATTTTGCCATTTTTTAACACTCATTAAAATATTACTACTCGCAAGTTCCCAATTGCGGCGAATTAAATTAAAATATGCCATAGGTAAGCCAAACAGATGGGGTTGATATGTTATAATGACCAAACAAATTTGAAAGAAAGATTTAAATGATATAAACACGATATATATGTTATTATAATAGTACCGATATTTTGTTTATATTATAATTAATAAACAAAATATCGGTACTATTATAATAACACAAAGTTATCTTCTTTAACGAGAAACTTTTAAGAATTTGAATTTGAAGAATTTTCTTTCTTTTAATGCAAAGTCCGTGCACACTTAATTAATCGATTATGTACCTGTATATGCATGTTATGCCTAGATTGGCGTCTAGAAATTTTAATAAACTGGAGCCTTCAAACAATTGTATAAGGTTAATTTTCAAATTCCGAAAATACGATCACTCCGTTTTCGCTTCTAATAACTCATAATAAAAGCAAGGTATCCCTCAAGAATTTTGCTGGCTCTTTTTTTATTCAGACCCAGCTCACACATTACCTCAATTTTAAATACCCTTCAGTAAACAATGAAAGAGTTCTTAGGTCTACATACAATTTAAGTTCACTATCTATCCACATAATACTAAATACTTCGATAACTGTCACCATTCAGACATTCCTACTGTGGATCTCTTTGCTTGAAAATATGCGCAGTGCCCTACCAGAGTCCCATTAAAATCTTGATTTCGTGCCACATAATTAAACAAATGTCAAAGCTATTACTAGTGTTCCGGCGGTAACTAGGCTTCTTATGATCCTTTTTAATTTTAGAAATAAACATCAATTATTTACTATAAAAATATAAATAATATCAGCGCCATCTATCTATAAAGATTATACCGACGCCCTACATACGCTTCTTCGGTCAAGTGCGTAACATTCAAAATTGTTATATAATAATGCACTATATGGCAACCAGATACTTATTAAACGTAATAGAAATTCGTTATAAATCCTTATAAAATGGATTATACCAAACCTTTTAACATTATTTAAATCACAGTAATAATTGTTGTTTTATTTCGCGAGTTGATAAACCCGCCTTTCGTCACGTTTTTTAAAAATAAAGTTTTCAGTATATAATTAACCCACCATAACTATATAATAACCACCTAACTATATAATAACCCACCATAACAACATAACATAATTAACCACCCAGTCACTAAAGTACCTTTGGTCCGTCAACTATTAATCCTGTCCACAAAAATGTCAAGCTTTACCACACCATGTTTGTAATGATTTATAAACGAACGAAAGTAAAATAAACACTATGCATTTCCCAATAGCTTCTTTTATTGGATAATAACTTGGAATATTTTTGTAATTCAGACACTGATTTTTGCATAAGAGAAAACATTGAAAGGACGAAAGTAATAAGTCTGTTTAGTCAGTTGTATACAACAATAAAAAAAATTGTCCAAAGTTGTAAAAAAGGTTATTAAATTACTAAGAATATGTGGAATTGGATTTTTTAAATCCATCGTAGTAAAAACTAAAATATGAAAATCACTATTTCAAAACGATTAACCACGGCACAGCAATAATTTTAGAACGCTCACGCAATATTTCAATACGACTTTTAAATAATTAAGTTCGTAGTATATCGCATATTTTGTGATGAAACATTATCGAAGTTTCGTCTCAACCAATCACATTAGGATGGCTTCATACACTTTCAACATGCAAACAACTTTAATGAGCCACTTCGACGAACCACTAACTACGTCACTCTCAAGTTACAACGTGTGTTACTCTGAAGTTTGCTAAATAAATACAGCAGAGAAAATTATTTTAAGTTGAAAATAATCACTGTTTATCTTCAAGATATTTTCAATTCGTATGGGATTTTAAGTTTTATGTATTATATTTTACTACTTGTAACTAAGTAAGAAATCATAAAAGTATTTATCATGTCATTTCTGAGACTTACGCGAGTATTCGACTTTTTAAATTAATTAACTTTGACGATTTTATACAACCGTAAAGTTGTTTAATTTTTTAGTTTAATTATTAATTAAAATTTTGATAGCGCTGTGCGAATTACAATATTTTTGTGTTTGCAATCAATTGATATATATTATATATGTCATTAAAGACAAATATAAGTGATAGCTATTATAGCAACGCAAAGTAACATAGATAAATACTCGAATAATGATTCAAACAAAATAAGTTAAATGTAACTGGATGCTAAGTAATTATATAAGAAGGAATATCATTAAAATATAATTCTTGCCGTTATTCAGTAACTTAAAAAGAAAATTTTATGTACTTATGTCTACTAAACATGTTTTTTATGGATAGTTTTTCAAATAATTATACTGCAAGCATAAGAAAACCTTACGATAAATGCAACATTGCAAGTCAAATAAGTTTTCGCTTATGGGGGTATGGGATTGAGTATTATGATCCTGAATGGTTCATGTAATATAATCCACTGCCGGTGTACCGTCGTTTTGCTTGGTGAAGTTGGCTAACACTTTGCCATGTCTTAACATCTTTGTCCAGTTTCTTCTCATATGAACTTACCCTCTTTGTCATTTCTGAGCCTTATTGCAAATATTTTAAACTAACAAGTGACATCAGGACGTCAAACACCTCAGTTTTACCCGTATCTATGAATGCTGCAAAGTATTCTAAAGGTCGGGTGAAAAAATAAAAAAAAACCGCGTTAAAATTGTATAGTGGTGTAAACGCTTTGGTTTAAATTTTCATACAGTCCTCAACTTCGTTATATAAATGATTACCCTGAATTTCACTCTTGTAGACCAAAGAATACGTTTTGGTATTTCGTTTTTTAATAGAACCCTATTAAGTGAAATATGCTAACAGCAAATGGAATGAAGGAATAAGGGTTATTTAACGTATTTATTAAATAAAGGTAACCGCAAAAAGAACATAAAAATATTCTAATTATGACTATGATACATTTCAAAAATAAAATCCAAGTCTTCTTGGAAAGCATGCAATGGAAAACCCTAATTTGCATTTTTGGCGTAAGTAAAATTAAAGCCTAATCAATCTTCTGTAGCTGACCTGAAATACCTATTCATCATTTTGCGAATTTGTTTTTGGATATACAACGAAATGTGCTACATTTACATACAATAATGCAAAAAGAAATATATCCCACAATAAAAATATTCTCCGAACATTGCATTAAAATAAATATAGACATGAAATATAGATTATCAAGTGCAGATATAAATACACAAATCAAATGATTTGTTGCTAATGTTTGTGACTTAGTCGATATTATTTAAGTTAAACTCAAATATAAAATAAATTTTTATAGTAAATTATAGTACTTCCTTTAATTTACATAAGTTTTAATTTTATAAAATCTGATATATGTTTTTTAGTTTTTAGTTACAAAAAAGCTAAAGAATTGAGAACAACGTTCATTTTGAAGTCAGTTAAATACTAGAACTGAACAAATCTAGGGCTGTCTGAATGCAGTGCAACATTCACTCAAAATAAAAAAAAACTTTGGAGGCCAATCTAAGAAAAATAAGCCAACCGCGTGAAAGATAGTACAAGTATTTGAGCAGACAGGGAAGCACTGTTTGTATTTACTCTCCCAGCCCAGAGAGATCTTACATAGGAGCTACTTCTTATTTGCTAATCTGACAAATGGTTTACTTCACTCTCAGATTATACTATTCAACAACACAAAGTCATTGTCCGGCCACCGGATTCAAACCCAGAAGAATCAACTTGTACAGCAAGGCCTTATGCTTCTAGACCACTTGGTACACTTTAAGTCTTAACTTTTCGATACCAATACCACTATTCAGTTATAGTTATTTCGATAGTACCTATCCTTTGCTTTGATAGCCTTAGGTCTGTACGCCTTCTCAACAATATTTCGCATCACATAGTCCCCTTTATGTTATCTGAGATGGAAACTCAAACAGATTTCGAAAACAAACAGTTTCATATATATTCTCTCCTTGTTAAAAATTAGCAAAGGCCACAAGCAATATAAATTCTTAGAATGTCAAATAAAACAATTTTACAATTAACAATTTCTCGATGCAGGGCCTGGAAAATGAAGTCGGCTTATGTATAATTGAACACTTAATTATCATCGATAGCATAGACGCAGCATTAAATTTTTAATTGCTCGTTAATTTTTTATTAAACTGAACGCAATCATTTTAATAAGACACACGGCAAATATTACACAGCGCACTAATTACGTTAGTATTATTCCTTTTCACCTTTATTAATTATTTTGATATTTAATTATATTTAAAATATAGTATTGACGGTTTTCGTTAAAAATAATAATGATAATAATAATGTTCTCCTAACAGAATTTTGGTCATAGCAGTCAATCTACTCAGAGGTTAGGCAACTCACCAGGAGATACTATAGTTCACAAGCGTACGCGCAGACACAGGTGCACTCTTTGTTCCTTTATCCTCATAGTCCGACGGGACAGATAACTGACACGACCGAAGAGAGATAAGACGCAGAACCGACTTTTTATATGCCCATCTGACGCATGAATCATCTTTATTTTCAGGCAATCGGGTGATCAGCCCGCTTTGCCCTTTTCCTTTTTAACGTGGAGTAAATGCAGAAAACGCGTACCTGTCTTACGGGGGCAAGAACGGGTTATGTCGGACTTTCACCGACTAAAACCTCCACGATGTTCCTCCTCGGCGCATGTCGGCAGGGCCATGGGAACGCTTTTGCACACTTTCGCGACCCCACCAGCGCTAGCTGCCTAAGCAACCCCTCCTCGGGGACTTCTCCCCTCTCCCTGGCACTGGCTGAGTCCACAACCACAATACGATGTTGTCTTGCGATACCCTGCCGATGTGATCATGCAATCTTAGACTAACTTCTTTGGCCGAGCCCTTCCCTGACTCTGTAGCCCTAGCATATTTTTCGCAGAGCAACGAATTATTGCATCATCGAATCGAATCGAATTTATTACAACCTTACCATAATCAAACCGATAAAATGGCTTCTTGGATTTATTATTGTAGTACCGACTGCCGTCTGACGTACCAAAACCTGCCCATTTAGGATACAGGTAAATCCGCAAATATGCGATGTTGATTCGCTAGTACAGGTATAGTCTGTATTGGAGAGTTTTCCGGTTATACCGTCGGATATTCGGTCGCCATTTGTCTCGTCTGTTGTTTAACAGGGTGTATCACGAGCAGGTGAGGTTGGCCATTGGGTAGACTTGGTCGTTTTGTCACCTATTCTCCTATTTGTTCAAACAAAATATGTTATGGTGTTGTCATTCTTGTTTATTATTACATGACATCGATTCTTTTTGTCTATGGCGTTTTTGTTATTTTGTAAAGTGTTTATCTTATGGAAACGATCCGAGCAAACTAAAGAATTTTGAACAGTTTGAAAAACTTCTTCATCGTTATAAGGATGGGTGGTATGTGTATCGACTTGCCTTTTGAAATTAAATCCTTTGGTATTATACAAAGAAATCATAAAACGTTCATAATAAAAATACCAAAAACAAACAACATGGTATCTATATAGAAAATTTGTACCTAAGCGGCTATCTTGAATTCCAATTAAAACATGAAATCGGTTTAAGTACAACATAGACGTGATACCTACATCAAAATTATGCAACGTATCGTATTTAACATATCGTATTTACCATGCCACACCTTACTTCTTTTATATTTGCACCCGTGTCGCGGAGGTTATTTTTAACTAAAAAGTAGGCAAAAAGGCGTCAATAAGTGAGAAAAGTAGAAATGAGCATATTTAAAGAAAACGACTATTTAGACTTAAGCATTTATTTGTGCAAAATGTGCAACGCACACCATTCATCATTCTGTGTGTACGCTTGTTACACAGATTATGTTAAGTTATTAGTGATCTTGCGAGGGTCACTAAAGACTGAAGAGTAATCCAAATTCCATTTCAAATTCGGCCTACCTGCCATATATGTCATATATTATTTTGAATTTGTGGAAGAGAATGCGATCGTTTAATTGGAAGAATGGCTCATATTGAAATTAAAAAAGGTTATCTTAAAATAGACACTGACCACTTAGTTCTCTATTAAAAACATAAATAACACGGATAAAGAGGTGTATAGCACAACTGATATTTTTTGGGTCTGTCCAACGAATCTACGCTCACATGCGAACATATTTTTCGAGTATATTTAAAGTCTTCCTGACCGAAATTTGGCCACGATGGCTACCTATTAAGACAACAGCGAACTGCGCAGGAAATATTATAGTTAATAGGTGTACGGCAGATACAAATCCACTCTGTATCTCATTACTCTCATAGCCTGTTGGACGGATATCCAAAACAGCTAATTGGACACAGATCAGGCCCAGGACCAAATTTTTTATGGATCGTCTTTTTTATAGATAATCGATTGATGAGCCCACATTGCCCATACCCAACTGAGAAACAATAACACAAAGTCGTTGGGGGGACCACGGGATTCAAACCCACGACCTCCGGTTTGTAAGCAAGGCCCTAGGCCACGGAGGCAGTCAAGTGTATCATGGTTTATAAAACTACAGCTTAGCTTATGTAATAAAATGGATAACATGTATTATTTTAAATGGTAATCCTTTCTTCAAAGGGAATATAATCGCTTTATGATTTTAATTGTACAATTTAAATCTTGAAAACTACCTGAAAGATTTTGGTGATACTAGATGTAACATAGAAATATGTATTCCAATGTGAAGCTGTTCACCTATATTTGTGTATACACTAATAAAAATTAAAGAAATCGGTTGGAAGGCTAATAATACATACGTAAAAGAACAAAAATCCATTAAAAAAAACACCAATTCCTGCCAAGGATGATTTGCAAGACTATTGAAATAAAGAAATGTTAAGTGCTACCACCTGCTGGAGATACTGTTATAAGTAAGTATCAAGGCATAAGCACATCATTGCAAGACTAAGATACAATTAGTTACTGCGTTGATTGGACCTAGATTAATTTGTTAATGATCGGCCGGATTAATAAATGACACTAGGACGTCTAACACCACAGTCCGAACCGTAAGCGTAAATGCTACAGTTTTCTAATCTTCAGGTGATAAATTTCAAAAACGTACCGCTATAAAATTCGTATAGTTGTTAAAATTATGAGGCTTAGGCGAATATTACGAACATGTAATATTCGCCTAAGCCTCAGGCTTGATATTATTTTAATCAAAGTAGTTCATAACAAAATACGTTACCTCAAACTGAATACATGTACAAAATATTTAATACTAAACTTGGACTCAAATGAACATCGCCGCAATGTTTATATGATATTTCAGTTCTACTTACATAAACGTTTGGATGGAAAATATCCGGTTCTTACTATTTGCTCAATAATGGTATTTCATTTAATCCTAAAACGTGAATGACAAGTGTTGATTATATTTAATGCCAAACACGCTTGTTCGTGAATTTAGTGTCTAACAGATAATATCTTGGAATATCTTGTGGTAAAATAACAGATAATGGAATTGATGAATTGGAGTAAAATGACAGATCTTGGAATATCTGCCCTTATTATAAGCTCTAGTCTTGTGGTACAAGGGCGTTTTACAACCATAATTAACACAGACACAAACATCTAGATTCGAAACAACTATTTGTAGGTCATACAAATATTTGCGCCTGATGGGAATCGAACCCACGACTTGCGACGCCGCAGCTAACGTTTTTTAGCCACTGCGCCATTCGGTCATCTATTCTAACTCTCTTTCAATTCACTTCAATGCCAGTAAGTATAAGTTTATTACTAAAAAAAATAAAAAATTAAGTTATGACCAATTAGTTTAAATTTTTTTCTTTTGTTTGGCAAAATAATAATGTTATCTATTTATTAATGTATCGGTAACTATATTTACATATTAAATATAGTTTGTTTTATTTCAAAATATAGTGAAATTATTTTTAACGGCAAATCTAATCGAATAGTAGTAATAAACAGCCTATTATTATTTTTAAAAATATCGCACTGCTGGGCACCTGCCTCCTCCAGACATATAGATCCATAGGGCATAAACCGCCACGCGGCTTCAGTGCTGATTGTCTAACGATTAACATCTCTTAGAAATATCTAATAATCAAATAGTACGGGATATCAATTCAAATAACTTCATTTATGTAATTTTAAGCAACTTTCAAGTGACTGTCGAAACAGACTGTTAAAGTGAACTTAAACCATTTATGTTCGTAGAGTTGAGGCGACATTATTATGAAACTTAACTTGTAATACGATACTTTCTTTCATAGAGTGTTAAATCTTTATATTTCTCTTTATAGATGCGCATTGATGTATGGATGACAAGTCGATATGGTTTATGATCGTAAACCTTGAATATATCTTTGTATTATTAGATTCTTATAAATATATAGTCTTTAAGAAAATAAAATTAAAACGTAGGACTTTATTCAACATAAATGAAAATGTTGCTACTAGTAAATACTTGTTGTTCAACTATTCTGAACACTATGCGACCCTTAAGGCGTGAAGTTTGCTGGAACATCTCATTAAAACTTACAAAGTGCTTGCAATAGAACTTCAAAATCTGTTCGTAAAGTGTATGTTCGTTCTATTTTAGACACTACTAAGATTTGTTGCCAAAAGCCATTCACAGTAATGTAATTTAAAGTAAGTTTAAAGTACAATAAATTTTAAATTTTTATTAAGACAAACAGACTTGTTCACAATTCCCTGACGGATCGATTGGCGACCGGAAGGGATCACTAGGGGATCGATTTGCGACTGAAAGGAGGTAACGCTACACTTATTAGCCTACCCACGGGGGAGGTATCACCTCACATACATTGCCAGCACAAAATAAAACGGTCACGTTGCTGCCTGGCCATTCCAACTATCTTTACAACTAAAACTATGATTAGGTTTTAAATTATCTTTAAAAATATTTATGTTCTCAGACTGTAAACCTCACGTCATATTTCTTTGACAAATAATTTTTGATAAGTAAACATATATGTGCCGCAGACCAAGATTAAGGAGCACTACTTCTCACACACTACATATATAAGCTCCTTGACCGTATCCAGCCACGGTGACTGCTTCAGGTCCGATTCTGACGCTCCTGTACCCGAATATGAATAACAAAGCCTATTTTGGGCGTGAAGGACCTTGCACAATACGGATACGAGAGTTCACCATTTCATGCTTCAAAGTCAAAAACTTTTGATTTGACTACGACTCTCCATTCTGGTCGCCTGACCGCCAGATGCTCCCATTGATCAGGTGCTATGTCGCACCTTTTCAAGTGGCGCTTTAGCATATCTTTGTACCTAAGGAGTTGTCCGCCATGTTTACGCTTGCCCTCCTCAAGTTCAGAGTAGAAGATGCACTTCCCTACTCTCTCTTCCTCCATCCGTGACTCGTGTCTGCACCACCTAAGCTGACGTCGCATGAGGTACGACTCAATGCTACCTACATTGGCTCTACGCAGCACTTCGGTGTTCCGCACTCAGTGAGACTATCTGATTATTTGACCAAAGATCATCATCCCTAAAACAATGCTTATCCACAGAAAATTTATGGTACCTGTTTGGTGGTCACTTCATTCACTACAGTTCTCAGATCCGATCAAGAAATAGCAGCTAATGTCTATTGCGCAAAACTTTGAATCATAATAACAAAATCGCAGGAAATCAGCCCCAACTCGTCAATCGATCTTCACCATTGTTGTTCCATGATAATGCAATATTTTATACCGATCCAGGAACCATTTTAACATTACAGGAACTGCAGTTCGAAACCATCCGTATTTATCCATATTTGTCGGACTTGGCCCCAATCTATTACCATTTTAAACAATTTTCTGCATGCCAAAATATTTTCATTATAGGAGGCAGTACAAAATGCCTTCACATAGTTTATTAAGTCTAAGTCGCCAAAGTTTTATCGCAAAGGCATAACTAACCTTCAAATAAATAAATGTAGGGACGAAACATGTTTATTTATATTAATTTATTTATTACATAATTTATATTTATTTTATCAATTAAGATTACCAACTATGAACATAAGAGGCTTATAAACTTTTGTAATGATAATATAAAATTGAAACAAGGTGGGTCGCTTTAATGTATTATTTTAGCATTTATCTATATTAAGACATTAACAAGCTAAAATATACATACGTAAAAATGTACGTTAAGGAAAAGTTTAAAATAAAAAAAAACATATAAATAATTTTAAATAAACACCTTTTGTTATTTAATGACTGGCAATAACGATGCGTTTCACAATGAATACCACCGATCATTTACTTTGCTACAAATTGTATTGGATAATTGGATTTTTGTCGAAATACTAAATTCACATGTTGATTTGGAAGCTGTTAATCGGTCGGATTAATCTGCGTAGTTTATGTTATTTAAGGACAGATAATAATAGTAACTCATTAACTTTGTGTAATTTTATATTTCACTGACAAAAATAAATGAAATAATGAAAAAATGTTCCACTATAGCATTTTATAC
>DWHK01001293.1:0-11421 GCA_018247855.1 Graphium androcles
GTATAATTTATCAACATATGAGTGTTTGAAATTAGGTAGGCCTTATTTGTATCACTTACCTTACATTTAAAAAATTAATGCAAATTGCTAAATTCTACAATCAACCAAAAATGTGAGTACAAGCTGGAAAGAGGAATCATGTTAATATTGATTTCCGTTTGCCTATGGCAGCCTTGTGAAAGCGCGCGAAAACGTGGTCGCCGCAAAAGGAAGATGGCAGGCGCAGGGCGGACAAAACCAACATGGCGGACGTGATTCGGCGCTAGCCGCCTATTATAAATAATTAATGATTCCGCTCGCTCTTATGCACGATAAAATGCCATTACGGTTTTCATGGGGATTTGCAAAAAAGGTCGGAAACGCCGCCGCCCGAACCCGGTCGCGGGCAAAAAAGCCGCTTAAAAGAGCGCGCGGGCATCGCTCAAATTCCCGCGATTTCTTATTGCAGCGGTCATTTGACTCCGGCCATTATCTGCGGAATTAACAACGCGAGGGAAAAAATATGCCCGATTCGATAAAGGTATATACGCGGTGTCGGCGACAGTTTTTGTCACATGAAATAAAGATTACATGGCGAGAGGGCGAAAAAGCCTCGGCCCGAGCGTAATTGCAGGGACGCTGTAAGCGCTTCGCTCATGAAAATTCAGCGGCGCTGCCCTCACTCGGCCGACTTCGTTTAATCACTACGCACAAATGATAACTCCAAGCGGTTCGAATGCAAACAACAGATCCATTGGCACAAATTAAGGAGCGCACACGAACAACGATTCGTTGTCTGCGGCCCTTGACGTTCTTTAATGGGTCCTGCTGGAAGGCGCGACGCGATGAGGTGTGCTAATATCAAAAATGACAGATGTGTCAGTCGAACGCTTCATTCGAAGGACAGCTCAGGCGGCCGTGAAGAAACCTCAGCGCAAAACAATTAGACGCGATTTGCATATTCACGGGCGCCGCATTGTTAAATAAGCTCCATTGAAAGGGCGAGGAATGGGCAAAAAACGGAGAAGAAAGAGGCGCTCGGCCGCGATGAGCTTTCAAACGCATCTCTGCGCAACCGAGTGTACTCTGTTCGGGGGCAAGCTGTACAAACCACTGCTTTATCTTTTATCAAGTGTTTTTTGCGGCGGATAAGCACAATGCAACTCGAATCCACAGGCCGCGGTCCGCATGCTGTACCGCATATCAACACGTTCTGTTGACTCACCTACTAATACAAGCAATGGGCATTAATTTCTTACATCGAGTAATAAAATATAACAAGTAATATTAGAATAATTGCAAATTATCCATGTTAATGTGCTGGCAATTACAATTTTCCGTAACATTATATTTCCAGAGTGTTGCAAATAGAATCGTTCCAAGAAACTTTATTTAAGTACCGCGACCAAAATAAATTTGAATAAATTTCTCCGTGCGCCGTCTACGAAGGAGTGAGCGCTAAATGATACGCATGCTTTTGCGCAAACGCGAGGCGCGCCGTGAACTTGACAAAAACGCTTCATAAACAACAGTACAATACAATTCGCAGATGACTCGCAGGCACCAGATGAACATGCCTAACATAAACGAATTAATTAGTGAGAATAACTGAGAAGTTCAATGTAAGTGTTTACACGTTGGCTGAATTCCTTCGTACATAGAGGGACGGGCAAAAAGGCGTCGCTGTGGCCGCGGCCCAAGCGCAAAAACCTCCCGGTCGCCTTCCTAAGTAGTCCGACGCCACATAACAAGCAAATCGACGGACATGCGATGCCCACTCCAAATGGCATCACACTATTTACTATTTAACTCCGTTTGGACGCGTGTGAGCAGACGTCGGGACATTCTTGCTCTCTTTTGCCTTTTGACAATGATCGCTATTTAGCATTTCGAAATTAATTATTAATGACTATAGCACAAATGAACCATGGTTAAAAACAAGGTAAAAAATTAGGTTGAATTGTATCGCGCATTCTTGTAAGGTTAACCCCTTTTGCATAATATGTATTATTACGTTGCAGGTAATGGAGCCGATGACGATGCTGAAGCCATTATTTTTTCAAGGGTAGAATAAACTTAACATTTGTAAAATAAGTAGATGAAGTGTGCTCTGTGCAGCAGTCTCAATTTTGTATTTCTTACAAATGATGAAATTTGTACTTGTATTATTAGATTCCGCCGCTTGGGTCAGGGAGGCCGAACCTTAAATGTGATGCTACGTTCGTTGTGCTGTAAGAAGCTACGTTCTGACATGGTTTCCTTTACAGGGAAAGTTTATTTAAAAAACATGTAATTCTGCACTGCTACATATTACAAATGGCTACGCTTCAGGTACTACATAGAAATCATTAATTAAATGTTTCAACAGCAACTAAAAAAGTAAAGTCCTTTAAAGCGAAAGGAAACTGACCTATTTACAGTTACTATTATTTCAGGTTATATTATTGTAAGAAGTATGACAAACAAATTGGCGCGGAGGGCGGAAAGCGCACCAAAATCATCGCCGCAGATGACGTAGTGGCCATAGAGCGCCGAATCGCGCCGTTGCCCCGCCGAAGCCCGGGGTCGCGGACGGAGCCCGGCCCCCAGCCGTCTGCCGCTCTAAAAACTGAGGCCCAAATAAAAGGCGCGCTCTACTGGGATCCGCCGCGTACGCGCTCAAACAAAATAATCTGTTAGCTCTACTTAAGTGGACAGTACACGGCCATTAGGCAGTTTAATTTATGAAAGTTTTCGGTTTATATCCATTATTTTACATAAAAATGCAACACTAATTTTAGTTGCTTTAAATGTTGTGTTTAAAAACATTTAACATTTTTCCCTCCGTATATACCTACATATGTAATATGAATATTTTGAACTTTATTTTTTACTGAAATATTCTCTGAATAGTTGTCAGCGTCCGTTCAATCACCACTAAACTAGATCTAACCAATAAAACTATTAAAATGTTTACGTACCATATTTTATTTATTTACTTTCTCTAAAGACAATCAGAGTTATTACAATTTTAAATAATACAGATTGATTGAAAATATAACCCGAGCCTCAATTCCAAAGTAAAAGTTTTAATTTTTTTAAAAAGAAAACGGCTGAAGAGGACCATTTTTCTGTACGGGACCGCCCTGGCGGCCGGCTCCTCGCGCTCCAAAGTTTTTTAAAGCAACCCCCATTTCGCTTCGTTCCGTTGGGTTTTTCAGGCGAGCCCGTCCACATAGTTATACTTTATTATTACACAACTAAAACCTCGCAAGAAGCCTTTTTTGCGGCGTGCATTTTTATTCAGTTTATTTACATAATACTCTTTTTTGTTGTTTTGCCCGGCTTATGGCAACATTATGCGGGGATCGGAACCGCCATGTTGGCATATTGAGTATGTTTTATAGCGGCACTAAAATGAGAATATTATTAAACATATTCAAGAAAGTTTAAATTGCCCTTTTTATTTAAACAAGTTACAATATTCGGAAAGTGAAATGTATTTGTGAATCCTCCTAAATTCTCCTGAATTCCTCCTAAAGAGGAATAAAAAAACACAATTTCATTTCTATAAATAAGTATAGCGCATTCATGGTACTAGCATTTTAAAGACATGAACAGTATATAAAAATACTATAATATTATTTTGAATATAAAAAGGGTATATTTTAATAAACCGTTTAAATTAAAATGTTAAGAATGAATTACATTTAACATATCCCGTATATTCCATAAAAAAGATGCAAAAATATTCTTATTTAATCCTTTAGAAAGTTTAAATAGTAGACTGTCGCGAAAAAGAAAAAAAAACGTTCTTGAGTTTAATGAAGCCTCGTAAATTTTTATCTACCTTCCAAGTAGGTACCTAATATATTAATTGTTTTTTAAGTACTGAAACAATACTATTGTTATACAAATAATTACTAAAACTAACAACCATCTCTAATTAATCTTTCAATCGGTAATTTGAAAATGTAGGCATCAGGCACGAAATTAAAATGGGGGTCAGTCCACTATTTGGTATAAAATTTTAGATGTTTAATATTTAAGATTGAAGAACAAAAAATAATATGCATTTTCAATTTTTCTCTTAAAAATATTCGTTAAAAACCACTAACAAAATGTCACATGAGGTTTTAGTTAATTACCGCAAATGACGCTTTTGGCGAAAGACGTTAGCACGCGATGCTTAAAACTTCAGACAGAATGTTTAACAGTTGGCAGCTTTTCTGAAGGTTAAAATAGCCGGATATATTATATATATATATACCTGTAAATTGCTTTTAAGTTAAAAATGTAATATATAAAATTTACCTACAACGAAGCAAATATGATTCATATACGGAAACGAACCCATGATCTACAACTTTTTTGCATTAAATGAATTATATATACTTATATACCGATATGTTATAGCATAATTATATACCGAACTATCAAGCCATCACAGTTTTCTCTAAAAGTATGGAAATAATTATTCCTTTTTGACTAAAAATTAATAATTTTCGTAAAATCTGCGAACTCGTATTTACGTGTCACTTAGGGACATACTCAACATCCAAAGAGTTGCGATGCGTTGCCAGCTGGGGTAGGGTGGGTGGAGTTAGTAACATATTCAAAGGATCTTGTAAAGAAAACGATGGAAATGACCACTCCTTAACCCCGAAAGCCATGACCTTCCAGTTCAACTAATAGAATAATGAAACGTTATAGAAAGTAAAATGAAAGACTAAAATTAAAACGCTACCATCTGCTTGGGATCCTAGTATAAATAAGATCAAGTCAACGTCACAGCACTGCAAGACTTCAAGCCACAATAAGTGGTTTCTGCGTGGATCGGAGCAAAATTAATTTTCAAAGCTGAAAGTAGACCGGAACAACAAGTGACATCAGGACGTCAAACACCTCAGTCCTGCCCGTGAGTGCTGTAAAGTATTAGAAACGTCGGGTGATAAAATTTAAAAATAAACCGCGATAAAATCCTTAAAATTGTTTAATTTAAATAATTTAAAATGAAAGAGTGAAGAATAATACCAGCTAATCCATGTATTCGTTTGCCACGTAATTCTCCTGAAAATTAAACAAATGTAAAAAAGTAATAACGAAAATATTTTTTTCTATCTCTGCCTCGTTCAATAAATCGGCCTTTCCTATTATGCTCCGCGGCGACGCCGACGCCGTCATAGCACAAGAAGTTGATTCTTTTATAAGCGACACGGAACTTTCCTGAGGCTGCACTTTTTGCCGCGCTGAGCATGTGAGCGCCGTTTTTCCTCGGTTTCCACGGTTTTTCCCTCATCTATGTAGAGTGAACTTTTTGCCGACTGCACTGCGAACGGATGCGGCACCTAACGTTTTGATACTTGATGCGTTTATGATTACTGCGTTCTATATTAGGACTTACATTATTTTATGAATTACATGTTTTAACGAACGAAATAACATGAAATGGCCCATGTTGTACACGAACTGAAACTCATTAATAAATAAATATACATTGAGAAAAGAAAAAAAACAAACAATAAAATTAAATTTCGTTCACTAGTCGACGTTTACACCTAAAATCCAGAATCACCAAAACATGTTCCGCGAACCTTTTTAATTCGAGCGAAAGAGAGCCTCTGATTAATAATTAATATTTAATAAACCGAACAGAATATCTGCCGATAGGATCTTAATTGAATTCGAATACTTTGGACGTTAACAAAAGGAAGAAGCAGTGAAATATTTATGTTAAGCGCTCGTTTTTCGCGGATCAAGACGTTTGGGTCGGCGACGGCATGGAGAGGCATGGAGAGGCGCGGCGGCAAAAAGCGTCCATTGGAAGACAAAGCGGGCCCGTCCGCGGTGAAAAACACAAATTACCTCTCGGTAACGTCTCCGCATCCAGTCGCAAGGTGGGTTTACACCGAACCCGCCAGCTAGGCGCTTTTTGCTTAACGCTTCGCGCTCGCAATTACTGTGGCCGCGCGCAAAAACACCACATCGCAGATAGGGGAGCAACGCTAGATGGCGCTGACGACGCCTCATATCGCGCGTTCGGCAAAAATGGATTATTGCACAACCGACACAAAGGATAAGTCACCAAATTGCGTTTTAAGGGTTGTATTTTATTTGCAAGTACTCATATACTTTTTTCAAAAACAAAGTAGTTGAAGTTACTCCCTATATCATCAGCTATCTGCCAGTCCAAGACCCGTCAAAACGATCCAGCCGTTTCAGAGACAAGGCGACCCAAACAGACAGACAGACAAAATGTTAAAAATGGCTTTTTGTTAATTAATACCGAACAACTTTCATATGCATTAATTAAAAAGCTCTCGTATGGAAATTACCTAGAGTCACTTCAATTTCATTTTATCGTTCTACCTCTGATGTATGCATGTATGTATATAAAACTAGCGGTGCCCGCGGCTCCGCCCGTGCAATTTTGAATTGACACGATATCTTTGGAATTTATAGCCTATTCGTTATTCTGATGTATAAGATATGTTACTGTAAAGTTTCATCAAAATTTATTCAGTATTTTTTGGGTAAAAGAGACACAAACTCTCACATTTACAATAGTAGTAGGATTAAAAGACCATTTCCGAGTTATTTTATACACGTCTTAAAATTTATATACTCACCCGACTGAACTCTGTCCATTAACCTCGTTAGGTGATTTTTAGTTTTACATGTATGTTAACTATAGTACCTTAAGTAGACGTTGTTTCGTACTAAGCCGTTTGTCTTAACACAACCTGTGTATCTTACTAAGTTTTGAAAAAACACTTAACAAATACCTAGTAAAAAGTTGTATGATTTCTGGACTAATAGATAGACATAAATTCAACAGGGGTTTTTTAAAGGGAGCAGCGGAACCCTAAAGCCTTAACTCGCGGAACTGCATTGATAATGTAAAATGTTCGAAAATACAAAAAGGCGCATAAGACAAATATGGCCTTGCACCAAATATATTTGGCAGCGAACATGTAAAAAGGGTACACGTTGCAAATTTATGTTCGTACTTCAGGCTTTTTCAATATAATACCCTTGGTAGCGCAGTAGACGGGTTCTCTTTTTTATTTGTTTACCGATTTGGGTTCAAATTAGGGTACCGGCTCTAACGAATTTGTTCGAGTGAATTTTAAGCCGTGCTGTAATGCGCTTCGCAATGTAGGAAAACATAGTTACAAGTAAAATATCTTGAGACATATCTCTGATTTTAATTAGTTTAAATACAAAGACAAAAATAAATAAAACAATGCTTACTGATTTCTTTTTCACATACATCGTAATCATATTGTTTAAATATGTTTGTGTGATTGTTTCATTTTGTAAACAAGTAGACTAGCGAGCAGACGGTTCACCTGATGTTCCCGATCAACTGTGACCCGTGAGCCCAACCCACAACTTTCGAAGTTGCTGGTGCGTTCCATCTTAAGGAAGAAAAATGTATAGGATAAGAAAGGAAAAGAAAAGAAGAGAGTAGACAAAGTTATCAGGCAACCTCAAAGCCAGACTGTTAGTATTATATTTTACGTTGGTTTTGGCCTCTCTATTCAGCTACATCATTAACTATATGTTAGCTGTTATGTTGTGACTCTTGAAGGTAAATATCGTCGATTAAAAATATTTTATACTAGAAATTATAACACCGCTTCACGTTATAATCTTTATTTTTATTTATATTAAGTGTATAGCAGTTATTTCATAAAGTGATGTAATTCCCGCAGTCTCTTCAATACTCCCCTAAGACCCAAAGCACACCAGCGCATTTTGCGAAAGAAACGGCAAGCATTCCGCAGCACAATCCACAAGAATTATTGGTGCACGGTTATTTTCATGCTTCTCTATTACACCGCGGCCAGTTTAGAAATATTTTTTAATCGCCATGTAAGAAATGAGCGAAATTTATATGTTTATTATAGTTATAAAGCATACAGCTATGCGTCAAATGCAATATATCAGATATATGGAAATATTGAGCCAGTGCAATATTTTTAAATTGAACAAAGTTCTAGGTTCACACGTTGCTCACTTTTGAACGTAGTAACAAATACTTTTTCGTATCTGCAGCGTCCAGGGGAGCTCTACAGCCATGGAAACAAGGAAATGAAAGGACATTCAATACAAACTTGGACATATTGTGTTCTATAGGAGGTGGCAACCCTTTGGACGTTGTGGGTGACCATGGCCACGGTTATCACCGTGCAGCGATGAAACTTCAATCGAATTGCTTTTATATTTGTTGTGGTTAAATTTATAGTATAGATTGCCTTGGTCAAATGATAACAATACAAAAATTTTTGTTCGTTTTCTCCGAACACAAAGAAACATAGAGATTAGAAGGTGGTAGAGCACACCACACTCTCAGCTCTTGCTGCTCTTGCAAGGTCTCTCGCCCCGAGAGGTACCATCGCCCTACACACAGGGCCAACATAAAATAGTATGCATGGTTTGTGGGGTAGCCGAATGGCTATTCCTACCTTTTTCTTTTCTCATTCTTTTCCCTTCCAAATCTCAAGTATGTTCTGAACCCCTCCTACCAATGACCTATTTTATTCAATTGGCATGATGTGTGTGTCTATAGGTGACCTTAACATCATGTGAACCGTCTGCTCGCTTGCCGACCTTTCTCTTCACGAATTCTTCTTTCGAAATCACGCTTCGGAAGGTAGTACACGTTTATATATAGTTATTACATTGTCCAATAGTGAAACCAAATTATTTCCTAAACTTTGCATATTTCACTTATGTATTAAAACTATATGATAAAAATATCGCACACGATCTTTGCTTTTGAGTGGAGATGTCTACTGTTCACTACTTCAGCGATAAAAGATGACCTTTTTTTCCTTTCGTTTCGACGCGATTTTTTTTTAATAAGGATATATTTTTAATAAACATTTTTCTTTAAAATTACATAAGACACATTTTGCGGTTAAATGCTAATGCATATGTTAAAAAAAATAAGGTAACACGTCATACAGAAACAAAAATTATGTAATCATAATAAATAACATATCATGAAAATAGAGTGAACACAGCAAATATTGACTTGGTCTTAAGTAGAGCCATAAATTTCACATATATGGAGAACACACGGCAGCGTGCTTAGCTGAGGTCTTATTAGTGCATATTAGCAACGATATTTTATTCGTCGACAAAGTAAATGCTGCGTTGATGGATGAAACTGATAATATTGTTAACAACCCTTCGCCGGCGACGCTGTCCGCTATGAATCATTGCCAATAGCTCCGACAACTCATTATGGCGCCACTGGGCGAATAAGAAGCGATTAATTACATTAATTCTAAGCGATACGAGACAAAACAATCAACGCCCAATCAACGGTTACAATTTGCTACGTAAAGGAAAATTCTTCGTAGATCAAAATAGATTCTAATTGGATATGTGTTTCGTGATATTAGTTTATCAATTTTCAGAAAATAGTCTACTCTTTGCCTTTCTTAAAACATAAAACAATTGCAACAGCAAATCTTTTATTCCTTGTTGGCCGAAGTGTACTTCAAAAAAACGATTTTATAATGTGGTCCTGGCCACATTTCTGCTGTGGCAGCCAATCTACAGGTGTACTCTCTATTATTTTACTCCCGTAGCACGAAAGAACGAAAAGAGATAAAACCCGTTGCGATTTTTCACATGAACATCTGACACATGGACCATCTCAATTTTCAGACAGTCGGGTGATCAGCACTAGATAACAACAGCACCCACAACCACCGATTTAATAAGCAGGGGCCTATATCACGAGGCCTTGAAGATGGTTCATTAAATAAAAAAATTTATAACCTGATCAGCTTCAGTGTCGGTTGTTATATCGTATATGTTTTCAGCTTTGTTTTTCTAAAACAAATTTGTTTGGTTATATGCGTATTGGTGCGCTTGTTTATGTGTGTGTACACTTCTAGCTTGGTTTTTATACTGTTTGATCAGTCAACCGTCACGTAAACACTGGATGCAGTAATTAATTAGCAAAAACTGCACCAATTATGCATTATATGGAACAACAGTCTCCTGCGAGGCGCGTTTTTCATCTTTACCAAGAAGCAATGGAAGCGTTCCGAAGCGTGACACTGGTATGCTAATGGCAACGCTTAAATACTCAAATGTCGTTTCGCGAGAGAATGAAAAAAACTATTATGGCTCTATCTCAAAAGCAACATTGTCTTCTAATTGTATTTGATTACAAACGATTGTTTTTAAAATGAGAAAAAAGTGTGAAGTTAAACTTCTTATTGTTTAGCTAAGCAACTTTGTAAACAAATTATGCGTTTTTTCTCGCAATCTTAAGATTTTTCGTCCGGAATCATTATCCTGTTTTTGAAATAAAAGTAGCCAAAAGTAAGTTACGAAAAAAAAGTAAGTTTCGTCCTATAGCATATCTACCAGTCCAAATCCGTCAAAATCGGTTCAGCGTGTTGGAGATTAGTCGGACCAAACAGGCGGAAAGACAGATAGACAAAATATTAAAAATTTGTTCTTTCTTAATTAGTACCGTTTCATTTGCATTTAGTACCTCTTAATTTCATATTACAAACAGACGCTTCAGTTTTTTATACGAATATTTGTTAAGATGGACGTTTGTATCTCATTCACTCAAAATTTTGATAGAATCTCGAGAAATAAGTATTTAAAAAATTGTTTCTTTTTAAAACTGATAAATATTTTGAAACCGAAATTTTTTTATCTACACTGATTGCTCATAGATTAGCCTTTTTAATTTAAAAATAATTATTAGTATGGGCCAAGGAGGAACTTATAAAGCTACGATTATTTTGATTAATTTAAACACACGTCATTGTTCGTCTCAATTTTTAATTAACAGAAACATCCAGACACTATCCATTACGTATGTACATACATACAGTATTTAGTGACCATTATAATATACAGTGTGTAATTTTAAAGCGATTGACGCAACGAAAAATTATAAAAGTTACTTGTGATTATTGAGAGATGAGATTTTAATAAAAATATATAGCTCATGTAGAAAAAAAAGTACATTATTTACATTTACATTTACATGTACATTTATTTTGTACATTTCAGTTGTTAAAAATTTGTATCAAAGCGTGTATAAAGTTTTAACATGATAAAATATACTACAGGTGAAATTTTTTACTTGACATTAATTTTACTTTAAAAATCAAGTGCCCTGTCGCGTCCGGCGATAAAGGACCATCATTACCATTGCAAAGTTGTGTATATGAAAAATACTAATTGGTGAATAAATGCGTGGCTGTTGTGGGCATTTGGCGCGAAACAAAAAGTTGCTCGTTTTGGCGATAAATAAAGTTGTTGTCGGTGACTTACTGGTGCCGTTGACGTTGCGTCCGATGAGCTTGTTGGCGCCGTTGGGCTGCGCGGCGGCGGACGCGCCCCGTCCCGTTTCCTCGCCCGGGCTCTCCATGTCGCCCCTCTCGCTCGCACACATCAACCCGCCAATTTGAAAAC
>DWHK01001294.1:0-11420 GCA_018247855.1 Graphium androcles
AGTTGACGTCAATGGATAGGCGCGATTCAGCAGAACTTGGGAGTTGACGTCAATGGATAGGCGCGATTCAGCAGAACGTGGGCATTGACCTCACTTAATGTAATCGGTGTTCACCAATATTCATTCTCCATATCGCATCGATCTGTTTCACTTCTATTTTGGTCGTAATCATTAAATTGTAACCTATATATATTATAATAAACAATTTCAAACCAAAAATGTTTTTTTTTGGTCATTCGGTAGTAGTTGAACGTAATTGACACTATTAGTAAAGAAAAGTTGAAGGGTCTATTGGTGAAAATGGTCTTAGTCAATCTTAGTATCGAAGAGTGTAAGTGGCATAGAAACTAATAACAAAGAAAGTTTACGGACCCGTTGGCTAAATGCGCTAAAGAAGAGTTTAAACCGGCGTGATGGGAGCTTCTTCATTCCCTTCTCCCTCTTTAGCAAAGGAGAGGAACACTTCCTCCAGAGTGGTTTCGGTGACCGAGTAGTCCTCTACTATGGGATTTGACCCCTTTAAGGATTCTAGTTCGGAAAATAGATCGCTGTATCGCATTGTGTCGTTTATGTGGTAGTGCAGCATCGTCTGTGGAAAAATTTAGTATAGATTAGGTATTTTTCTAAAGATTTCAAACGAAGAGGTTCTCGATTTGGTTAATTCATTTTCCGTATGTCACGTCGGAACTCCATTATTTATGAACCTATTTAGAAAAGTCCTATTTCATTTGAAAGAGTATTCAGATTGGTTGTTTAGTTTAATAGTTCGTTTTCTTTAAAATAGAACTGACTGGTAAAATTACATCATGAATGTTCACTTCTACGGCAATAGAAATGTTCTGCAATTTTCTGTGAAAATAATTCTATCTATAGACAAAAAGGCTTTGGAAAGAATGGATCATTAGGTAGAGATTCGGTACGTAAGATGTTGTGTTCTGTCACCTAGAATCATTAAGTGAAAAAACAAAGCGGCCGCGAACAGGTTAAGCGTGCATGCAAAAAGGCAGGCGCCTTAGTGTACTATTTTTTATTTGTAATAGAACAAAGTTGATTTTCATAGATATCTCGGTCACCAGAAAGCAGTCTCATAGTTCCAAGGGCACCTTTTGGCGTAGTATCGTAATTCTCATATCAGAAGAATAGCTCTCATAGCCATAGTGAAATTAATAATTTTAAAGTATAAAAGACAAGCCAGATGGGTATGCAGAAAGTGTATTATGATTAAATCCAATCAGAAAAAGTCTGCAATATAAATTCAGTCTATATGTTCGGTGTCCTTGCTTTACAAATTGGAGGTCGTAGGTTTGAATCCCACGGGCGAAAATTTGTGAATTTTTCCACTATATCTTTCGTGCCCTTTGATCAATTTTTTCGATCTTTTGTAGATCGTTTAGCAGTGCGACATTAATAAGTGAAAACGTGCTCACCTTATGCTCATCCTTGAGCTGACAGTTGAATGTTTTTTGTAGTTCAGTCTTCAGCTTGATAACATCCGATTTGCCACTGTCGGTTACTGAAATAAACAAATAGTTGCACTTTAACTACTTACAGCCAAGAGAATTTAGTTGGGCTAGGTAATGTGGGATATTCTTTCTGATTACCCGATTGCCTGAAAATAGTCATTCCATGCGTCGGATGGGAATGTAAGTGTCGGTCATTGTGGCTGGAATTCTGCCAAGAGTTAATTTTTATCTATAAATTGTCTACTACTGTATTGAATGTTAATATATATATACTAGCAGACAAGACACGCGTTGTTGTGCCTCGAAAACAGTATTATCTATTGGGTTTAGTCCACATCGGCCCAGTGGTCTAGAAGGTGACATATACAAGCGCAGAAGAATTATATTTACATACATATAAAAATAAATAAAGCTTATTAATAATTCTAATAATATGAATATCTGAACGTATTTGAATTAAGTGATAAGAGTTTGATTTTAATTTTATGTATGTGTCACCAAAATAGGTTTGGTGATTTATGAGATAGTGAAATAATATCAGAGTTGTCCACAAGATAAGGAAGTAGTAGTAAGGATGTTGAGTACCGTCCGGGCCCGAGCGGTGCGGGGCGGTGAGCTTAAGGCGCACGGCGTGGCCCTGCGCGTGGTGCGCGCGGAGCGCGGCCGCCGAGCCCAGCGCGCGCACGCGCCCCGCCGCCATTATGGCTATGCGCTCGCACAGCGCCTCCATCTCGTCCATGCTGCAAGAGGAGAGGGTTCATTTACGATCTCGAGCTTCGAAAATCGGCATAAAATTTCTTTCCCTTTTTATGAAAATTGAGCCGACGAAAGAGTATAAAATCTAGCACAATTACACTTTGTATAGTTAATATTTTATAGAAAAATATTATCGAAAGTTAATTTATTTATATAATATACATAAGAAATAATTAAATTTAAATAAATACATTTTCAAACAAAACCATTACACACACTATCACCCGTTAGCAACATCATAGAGACAGCACATAAACATCAAAGATGTCAAATGATATCTTTTTAAGAATACTGTGCGAATAAATTGTGACGTTTAGCAATCATATGTAAAAGCTTGGAGGAGTGCAGATTGCACACTATTAAAATTACATAATTAATGCACAAGACAAAAATAATTCAAAATCTTATAGCTTCCACTATACTACTACTTCCACTATTCGTCTTTTGCAAAACCTCTATTATATATTATAACTAGAATACGACCAGCAGCGCCACGGCCGCCGCGAGGCTTAATAGGGAAACAAGACAAATGTCACGGCCACCTGTGCGAGGTGAGGAGCAGAGCCGTGCGGCCGCGCGAGGCCCTGCGCAGCGCCGCCCACACGCGCCGGCGCGCCGCCACATCCACGCCCGCCGTGGGCTCGTCTAGCAGCGCCACGGCCGCCGCGCAACTCAGCGCCGCGGCGGCGGCCAGGCGGCGCGACATGCCACCGCTGTACCGCGACACCACGCGGTGCTGGTGCTGCTGCAGCCCTGGACACAGTTAAGGCGCCTCTAACTAAACTACCTCTGACCGCTACTATTATATACCGCCCCTTACACAGGATAATACACTGCGCGATGAGACGGAGGAACGACTGCTCTTTGAATTCTGTCATTCCGCTGTCAAAATTCGCAGCGATAATACTTATTTGTTCTAGACTACGAGGGAGCAATATACCGCATATTGCTTTATAAATTTATATCTCCGGATATCTATCTAATCCAATATTTATAATATGAATACAATTTTAAACACTATTAAGAAGTGTGATTTTGCCCTGCCAAAAAATGTTACCTAAAAAGGTAGCTCACCCCTGTAATAGACCGTATATGACACATGACAAAATAGCCAAGGAAGGTTTTATCGCAAATCATCTTGCAGTTTTTATGTATTTGGTTTCAACTTTAAGTATTTTGGGATTCCTAGGTGGTAGTAGCAACCGAACATCTTTATGAAAATTTGGGAATGTACTTATTTTAATAGCCTCGCAAATCATTCTTGGGATGTATCGATCTTTTGTTAAGATTTAAGGTTTATCGAATGCAAAATGTCAAGATTTAGCAATATTAACTTTTAATGACGCTGGGCCTTATGACTTAAGAGCGCATCTCCCGACTGGCTAGAGAAACGTTCGGTAACAAAGCTTAGCTATGCTAGCCAACCAGCTCCGAGAGCTTGCTAACCAAAATAGGATGTGGTTGTTTTGCCTGTGTGGGTTATGCGACGGGTAACACCACGTTCATGTAAAAACTTTGTCGTTATTTTACCGAACACAGAACAACCAATCTGCCAAAACCAACGGTTCCAGGAGTGTTTAGATAAAGGATATCCGATTTACCTCGTGGAATCAGGTCTCTGTAGGGACCCGGAATAATCTAACAAGTAAGGAATGAGCTGCAAAGGTACAATGTGGAAATAGCTCTTCTGGCAGTCAGATGGCTTGGGGATGGAGAGTGTAACATAGACAATGACGTAATTCTTTTTTATAGTTGAAGAAGAATCAGTCTGCATACTAAAGGTACGGTCGGTCATAGTGACCAAAATAACGTTGAGTAGTGTAGTTAAATTTTTAACCTATGTATCTGACATCGTCTGCGCTACGACTAAGGGATTTATAACATATACATAGTACGCCAGTCACCGACAATCACAGATGCAGATTCGGACTGGAAAGTTGAATTCTATTATAATTTTGAATTAGTGTACGATAGTCTGCCGAAATTTGTTACGAAGCTGGTCAAAGGAGACTTAAGTGCTATCTATTTGATGCTATCATTGGTATTCATAGTCTACATCAGAGTTCAAAAAACAATGGCTTCAGGCTTATAAATTTCGCGACATCCAAAGATGTGGGTGGTTAAAAGCCCTATGTTTGCACATAAAAATATTCACTAATGTACCTGGAAATCTCCTGATAGACGCAACGTAAATGAAATTGACCACGTTTTTATAGTTTAAATAACATTTTTTCCGCCCGCCCTTCACAGAACCAGCAAATAAAGTATTCATGGTTCTAAGGGTTGCCGGATGGCCATTCCTACCTTCTTCTTTTCCCACCAAATCCTTAATATAATCCTGAGCCACCCCTACCCTGTAACCTGTTTTATCCAACTTCTAAGGCTGGCAACGCACACCTAACTTTTGGGATCATTTAACATCAGGTGATCCGTCTGCTTGTTTGGAACCTTTCCCTATAAAATAAATACTCACCGACAACCTCGATCCAGGACTTGACTTCGCTGTCGACATCTTCGGAGGAGAGTCCGCGCAGCGTTAGCAAGAGAGCCAAGTTGTCATACCCCGAGAGGAAGCAGTCGAGCCCTGACAACTGCGGACAGTAGCTCAGCGAGCGCATGTACTGCGAACAACGTTTTCCAGTGGAAATTATATTCTATTCCACAATAAGCCTATGAATAATAGTGAGAAAATATGACTAAGACTGTTGATTCAAAACCTCTTGCTTGCGTTTGTTTTAATACTAGTAGTTCGTCGCGAAATTAACACTCGCGATTATATTACCTGAATTTATTTCAAATTTATTTAAATATCTCATAAACTACTGTACTGATTATGATGTCCAAGTGACTTAAAAATGTATTAACATTGCTCATTGCTCCAGATAAAATGGAATTTTAAATGTATGTACATTTAAAATTCCATTTTATCTGGAGTTTAAGAGTTATCGCAGCACATATACACATAAAATATGTTTACGACCGAACTCTAATTGCACGCTTCGCTTGCTCGGTCAATAATATCCTCCTGATGGAACTTCGGTCACGTCGGCCTATCAACTCAGGGATCAGCCAACTGCGCAGGAGATATTATAGTGCACTAGTGTGACTTTTATCGCCCGATGTTCGAGTCGACCGGACAGAGCTAACTTTTTACAAGATCTTCCGATATATGGATCATCTTAATTTTAAGACTACGTAACTAACCTAACCTACCCCAACCAAGGGAAGAAAAATATTTTGTTATCCGTCGGCGGGATGCAAACCAACCTATTTATAGAGCAATGGCTACCACCATTAGGGCACGGAGGCAAACTATTCGATACCAATATTTAGAATTAGAGAAACATTAAAATAAACTGGTATTTAGGTGTAAGTATCGTACCACTATCTGTCTTACCCTTTATAAAATTAATTTATTAAAATTGTGAGCTAACCTGGCAATAAAAACCTTGTACTGAATATAACGTTTAATAATTATCGATCTTGCAGCGAATACGTCATTACATGAAGAAGGGATCAAATGTTAGCAGCATAATATCTCACATGTAGGTCTCGTCACAGTTAAAAGCAAAGATATGTGACCTTAGATACACAGTCTCGAACAAAAGTAACAATCAAAACCGTGTCTAATTTTACATGTTACGACAAAACTTTTTTGTTTTACAAATTCAATCTTACGCGTGGGACATAAAGTTGTTTTCACAGCAATATCCAACACGGTAAACATTATGATTGAAGTTTTCTCAAGGCAAATGAGTGCACAGCTTGACATTGTGCCGCGAACGTTTTTGAGACACTGATTGTGTATCTAGGGTTTACTGCCTCCGTGGCCTAGTTGTATGTGACCATGCTTTACAAACCGGAGGTCGTGATCGTTCAAACCCGCGGGGGGACAATAACTTTTATTGTTGGTTTTTAGTTGGTTTAGGGCAATGCGGGCTGAACACCCGATTATCTGATAATAAAGATGATCCATTCGTTTGATGGGCGTGTAAAAAGTCGGTCCTGCGCCTGATCTCTTTCCGGTTGTGTTGGATATCCGTCCCATCGGGCTAAGAAAGTAAATGGACAGTACAGAACAAACACTTGTGAACTATAATATCTCCTGCGCAGTTGGCTGACCACTGAGTAAATTGGTCGACGTGGCCGAAATTTAGTCAGGAAGACTTTATTTATTTGATTACCGTATAGCAACGAGTAAGCAAAAAACATTACTTTGGCACGATTCTCCTCCAGATGATGTCCATTGGCGAAGATGGTCCCTCGCGTGGGGCACTCCTCGGCCGTCAGCGTCTTGAAGGTAGTGGACTTGCCCGCGCCGTTCACGCCGAGCAGGCCGAAACATTCGCCTGGGAAATTATACAACATATCATGTAGGTGTATAGATAATCGCATATAGTTAGTGATGCCATTCGAGTCACTCGGGATATTTTATTACGTCACTCGAATTATACTCGACTTTTCAAGTCACTCGCGCGAGTCTCGGGAACTCGAGTGAAAACCTTATGACTAGAGTTCAGAGATTCGATTACTCTAGTTAATTATTATTTTTTAATAGGAACCTTTGTAAATTAAAAAAAAAATATGTCATGATGATATAAAATGTAATACGAACATTTATTATAAACGTGTTTAATCAATTAATAGAAGATATTCAATTCCTTCTCACGTTCAGTTAATTAAATTTTTATTAAAAAAAACTAAATAATTCCATCTTGTCGAAACTACTCTATGTGCCGAGCATAATTTTCACTCGAGTACCGAGTTAGACAAATTTACTGAAATCACTCAAGTGAAAACATGGATTGGAGTAGCATATAGTCGGTTCTATTAAAACCTGATGTAAATTATAGAATCTTATTAGGTTTGATTTAAAAACAAAGTCGTGTAAAAAAAAAATAAAATGCAGCTAAAACAATTAATACGGATAGGCAATGTTACGAGGTGGTATTGTGAGATTAAGTCAGTTTTCGCTGATATTTCGCAATTAAGCGTAATCGGTGAATGCTTTTAACATATTTTTGTTCGCATAGACTATGGAAGGTTCTCCACGGATCAAGTGCTCGCCGCGTCATGGCGGGGGGGCTTAGTAGCCGAGGGTAGGTGCAACCCACGGGAAGTAAAGAGGAACGCACGGCCGACCAATAGGGATGGTGGATGCGTCTATGCCGGGCAAGGTGAGCTACGAACTTTCGGCTGTACTTTCCATTGAACGCTGCAACCAAGTGGGAGTCGCATCCTTCGCGACTAGACGAAGCAGCACAGCTCATGGATGGATGTAGCATGGTGGGGCCGTGAGGGGTTGATCTGTGCCCTTTGCAGTCGGCCGCGGGGGCTGTAGCTCGTTGGCATTGGCTTTCCTGGCTTCCATGGCCTCGGGCGCATACTCGCAAACTAACTCGGAAGCCGCGCTTATAGTTGCCTTGTCTGAAGGGAGAGTGGAGTTGTCGCTGGTGGGGTCGCGAATGTTTGTGAAAGCATTCAAAAATCAGTGTAGACGTTCGCTTTTGAAAAAATTCATTTCGAAAGTTCACTTTGAAGTCACGGGTCTTTGAAGTTAGTTTTTAATTTTTTGTTAAAATAAAACTTATTTTCCTATATTTTATTTTCGATATTAAATACAAGCGGATACCCGACGTGTGCTACTACTCCTAAGTTATTTTTTTGTCTAAAACCATCTTCGCATTATTGCCTTTCAGATGAAAGTAGTTTGGGGCACATCGGTTGGATAGTTTGAAAGTGTAAAGGACAAGGTAGAAACATTTTTTTGCACTTTTAAACGGTTTTATTAAGCTTGACCTGTTTGTTTATGGGTCAAATTTTATATACATATTGATTTCACCCCCATGCAAAGACATATTCTCTCCAAAACTGGCAACCCAGTAAAAACTCTGTATATTACGTGTGTCAATTTATTTTATTAATGTGAGATTTCAAGTTAGACCTCGCGTCTCGAGTTAGTGTGAATTACGTCCGTATACTACACTCACGCGTTCTTGTCTTAGTACAATCGAGAACATACACAGTTCACTACAACTAATTATGCAAAACCTAGAGTGACCTTAACCTGATGGTATATATTTTCTATATATAGTATATGGAATAATTTTAAAACTGTTCTGTTTATTAGTTCTTGAGATTATAGTCAACATAGAAATTTCCTCGGGAATTAACTTTTGGATCTTCGAATTCGAATTATTATCGCATTGTTAGTTCAGAAACGTTCAGTTTTCTATTATTTAAACGATTATTAAAATCGGATTAGTATTTTCAAAGCCTATATGCAAGTCGAGTTATGTATATTTCTATTACTGAAAGAATTTTTTAAATCGGTTCAATGGTTTTTGTGTGATGCTCTTGCAAACATATAGAAAAATAGACACAAATTTCAAAAACTATATTTTTATGTTCTGTGACTTATTCTTAACACTCCCATATTTTTTAAAAAATATTTTTGATGTATAAAATAAAAAGAAAACGAACCCCTTTTAACTGAGAAGCTGATTCCTTTGACGGCGTTACACGATTTCCTGAACAGCTTTATGTAGTTCTTGTGTACGTCGTTGACGAGCATGGCATCCTGAATTTGTTCCGTTGCTGTGGGAATAAATTAAAGCTTTAATTTTTTTTTTTCAATTCTTTAATTTTTAAAAAAATATTGCGTATGATAACTTTTCTAAAAGTCATTACTGTTAAATTAGACAAAAAATATATTCTTCATCAAACCAAGTTCTATTTAAAATCCGTTTGAAAAAGATGCGCGTCAAAGAAAGAGATATAGTGACAAAATATTATAAATTATCTTTTTGTATTTTATGACTTTTCTCTCTCTGTTTACTTTTTGTTAGATGTAGTGGATGTTCAGTCGAATAGTTCGTGTTGGCAGTACGGTCTGATCATCTGATTGCCTAAACAGTAACAGCAATTGAATACAGTGTATCTGTAGATATGTGGCTATGACCAAATGTCAACATTAGGTTGATCTCCAAATAGGTTACCAGCCGTGGTTAAAATTCAGTAAGGAGGTCATTGTTTCTTTACGTATAATAATTCTTCTATACGCATGTACATATGTCACTCAAGACCTCTTAAACTGCTACGCGGATTTTAATAAATTATGCGAACAACGGTTTCGATTCACAATTGGACGCGGTAGATGGCGCTGCTATTGCTTGCCAATACATATCGTATCTTTTTACCAGTGATTCTTTTTATTTAAAGATTATTACCTTACCTTTATTGGTAAATAAATAATACATTTACCAATAAAGGAAACTGTTTCAAAAATAAAAGCCCAAGTTACTCCGTATACCATTAGCTATCTGCCAGTCCAAGTCCTGTCAAAATTGGTCCAGCCGTTTTGGAGATTAGCTGACCCAAACAGACAGAAAAACAAAAATTTTAAAAATTGGTTCTTTGTTACGTATTATCGTATTATTTTCATATGCATTTAGTTAAAAGCTATAGATATTACAAACAGACACTTCAATTTTATTTATATGTATAGATTACTCACGCAACGTGATCGCTTTACTGACGTATGTGCCTTCCGCTCGTACCATTTCTGCAGGCTGAGTGGGTGCCGAGGTTCGGGGTCTATAGCGCCTGTTTAGGATCCTTTCCGTTAGACGATTGAACACGCCGTACTGGGTCAGTATTACTAGGGTCTGTACGGAGGAATGATTATGATATGGTTAGATATTAGTAGTCCCCATAAAATGTCGCGATATCTAAGGAGTTATGTTGACGAGCCTTGAAGAATGAAATAAATATCTATCATATTTATCGTGTGTAGAAAATTGCACGTAATTCAATATTTGTTCATTTATTCTGAACATACTACTGAGGATAGAATTTAAACAATATTAAACTGAAAGCAGTAAAGTATAAGTGTCTGACTGAGATAGGCTTTGGCTCTGGACTTCATTTCATGAATAATCAAAACCAATTTACTAAAATAACAGTTTGTATACGTATGGAGAAAATTGACACATCCGTAACAAAAGACCTATAAAGTTTACTCAACACAATCGTGCCGGCCAGCGAACTGGCAATCGTGTCAATGCAGCCGAAGTTAGACGAATGACACCAAAGGTCGAATTTAAAATATTCCAAACATGACATATGCTGCAAGTTTCATGAAGTTCCACAAATAATATCATAGGTATCGGAACCTAGAATATTTTACTTGTTGTTTGTCTACACGCTACATGCTTTCTCCGGACAGTTTCTAAGGCATAATATCTTTCATAGCTCTTGCTGTACTTGTAAGGCCGCTCTCGCCCGGTCTCGAAGTACCACCACTCTACACATAAATCTCGACATAAAATAAAGTAAGCGTGACATTTTGAGTTGCCGAATGGCCATTCCTAACTTCTTCTCTTCCCACTCCTCTCCCCTACGAATCGTTATATGTTCCTGTTCTATCTAATTTCCTAGGCTGACAACACACGCGATTTTCCGGATGTTGTGTGTGTCCCTAGGCGACGGGAACGCTTAACATTAGGTGACGCGTCTGCTCGTTTGTCATCGTTTCCATTACGAAAAATACTTGTGTATTCTTCAACCATAGATAAACTTTAGATGCCGCGTGTTGAACATTTGTGCAACAGACGCGATGATTGGTTGAAATTAGTTGGTTTCGATCTTATATGTGCTCCTGCACAGAAAAACATGACAAATCATTAACATTAAATACGGCATCTATTGGGAGTTCTGTGCTTTCAACAAACTTCTTTTTTGTTTTACAACGACACTATTGTTTAACCTATCTATTTTTAATATAATGAAATAATCACAATGTTGATTATAAAAGTAGTTGAATATTATGCTTACTCATGATATTGCAACGGAAATCATATTGATATTGTTACGATGACATTTTGGATGTTTCGTTATACAATATTTTAAATTGACAAGACCAATAGAATTACGCGTACGCACGCATGCGCAAACAGGACTAATTACCAAAGAGTATTTCTTACCATGTAAACGACAAATTGACAGAACAGTATCAACATAAACTGCCCGGGAGCGTAGTCATCAATGCAGAAGTAACATCGCCCGTTGGAGTTCAATTCTAAAAAGTGAATTAATATGTTTTTATACTCAAACAAATTTTCCAAGACAATATGGTTTCCGTAAACAAAAAAAAACACATAATAGACTTAGGCACTAAAAATAAACTAACAATTTAGATTT
>DWHK01001295.1:0-11416 GCA_018247855.1 Graphium androcles
ACTTAGAAGGCAATACCCATGGGTCTATGGTGTTATCCTAATGACACGATAGGCTTTTAGTATTCTTTTTGTTCATTTTGATATTTGATTGACACCGTTCAAAATACAGTAATTAAATACTTAGGAATGAAACTCCGAAACATGCTGCTTAAACAGATTAGTGCATTTGAGTGTTTGCCGACTTGTGGATACGATACTGTACAAATATCGTATAAAATAAGCAGTGTTATACATTATATATTAAAGTTCAATAAGTGTTTACAGACTATAAACAATTTTATATTTCTTTTAATTATTTTTTATAATACAAGTTATTAATAATGAAATAACAATTAATTTTCATAATTTTAAATAGTTATTTGCTCGAGTTATTTAAATTCTTAAAAAATGTATGTCCCACTCAGCCGATATTTCTATCATTCTAAAACAGACTCATATATTACACATAGTCTGAAAGATAAGAAGAATCTTCGACCACTCGAGAAATTTAAAACAGTGAATTAATTTTACAACAAGTCGTGTGAAGTTAGGTTTTATGTAATAATAATGTTAACAATTTAGGTTTTTTTTACTAAAAGTGGACTAGTCAGTAGATGGTTAACCTTATCTCGAACGATCACCGTCGTCTATGGACGACATCCGATGAGTTGCTAGTGCGTTGTCAACTTAGGTGGAACTTTTTTTATATTAATGATATGATACATGACAAGATACAAGGTATTACAATGATATGAGACAAGACAATGATACATTCACAGGTCACGCCAAAAAGGTGCTACAAAGAAGTAAAAGAAAAGTATTACTAGTTGTTACAAAATAACAAAAGCCACTACCATTTATAATGAACAAACTAAGCAACAGGAAGTTACTGTGAATGTGAACTAAAAACATTTTACCGACTTCGGATTTCCACAGGGACACATAGCTTTATTTTCAGACGAAGTTTGTTGTTAACTTAGTTGCACATACATTTGTGACATTTCATTAGAAACAAGAAATAAGAAATGGAAAGTTTTCGTTCGCCGAGTTCTTAAATGTCAGGATTGTATATTTACCAAGTATATATATCGTACTTTTTATAACTGTAGATCAATAATTGTTAATCATCACATCATGCATAGAAATCATTTTCTTGTATTTAAATATTTACCTCAAAAAAATATATTTAGAATAAGATGAGAAAACCTATGCTCCTATTTCAAAAGTATAAAACACTTAACATATAATTTAAAAAGTGTAGTCCTATGCGCTTTCTATGTAATCAATATTCGTTGACACTAAGATATATCATTTGTATTAGCTGATTATGTTGGTAAGATTTCGCTGTATTAATGAAAGAATTATGGTCTCTTGTGTTGTTTATTAAGATTTTCTAGTGGGAAATTAAAAGACGTTGTCGGTGCTATTCTACTCATACAGTAGAATATACAAACAAAGGAGAGTAGTCCCTTGCTATCTTCCTGCATCTGACCCAACATCTTGATACGGTTTCCTTTAGTTCAGTATGGTCTTGAATAAAACTGGGCTGTTGGTATAAGATGAACAATACAATGGTTTAAAACGTATCACAAACCTTGAAAACACTTAGTAAATGAAGAAATGTATGAAATCAGCGACGATATTTACTAAAAGATGTGTGATCTTTTACACAAACACAACACGGCAAAACTTCAATAATAATACTGATAATATTTTTAGGCATATATGTTTCAAAGATGAAGACATATTTGTGCAATTACTTGGAAAGGTACCTAAGGTTAGATAGGACGTTCTAGCAAAGGCAATACGTAATTTGTTTACGTATGTTTGCTTTCACAATTTCCCTTGTTGTACGAAGACCGTACGTGAATTCAGTTTGCAAATGACATTTGTTGACGCTAACGAATCTATGAATAAATTTCATCTAAGCAGTGGCCTGGAATTATTTAGCAACATATTTGGGTATACTTGGGTTGCGTCATTATTTATTCATCGCGTATTGCTTTAGATTATTTACTCTACTATGACTAAAATAACGTATAGCTGAGTGAAGTACCGACGTTTGATGAAATCTGCAGTTTGTGAGTACACCTTAGATCAACCTAAGCATCATGTCAGATAAATCGCAAATCTTCGCAAAAGAAAACAAATATATTCCAAGTATGATTCGCGAGGTTATTAAAATAAACCACCAACCCCGTGTTACTACCAATTGAGCATCTTAAACTGCAAGACAATAATTAGACACCAAAAGCAACTTCTGCGTAGATCAGATCTAAAATAATAATTGAAAAATGCCATCTGTAATCACAGTCTTGCCCGTGACCATAAACACTCTGAAGGGTTCAAAATGCTATGTATTTAAATTCAAATTAAATTTGTTTTAGAGGTTAAGTTGAAATAAAATTAAATAACATGTCAAGGAATAATAAAATTCAACCTGTAAATTGTACTCAGTGAAACAATAGCCATTGACATCAAACTGGGATCTTCCAATTGAGGATCGCCATAGACATAGATAATGTGTAGAGCGTCTTGGATCGTGAATAATAGCAGAAAGGCGTGAAGGAGATAAAATGATTGTGCGGCATTTGATATTGACATTTAATATAAAATAAATGAAAGATTAGATGGAGATTCATACGAGTGTTGAATTTAATATCGTATGGTGGTACGGAATCCTTTGTGTGCGATTCCGGCTCTCGCTGGGCCGATTTCGGAAAATTAAGTCCGCGGGGTTCTAACCCTCAACCTCAGTTTTGTATACCGAGGAGGCAGTCATAGCGGATTTATCTAAAAGAGGGTTATACCACAAACAAGCAGACAAAAAGAATTGGTTGCACAGTTGCCTTGTCTCTTTATATAGAGCTCTCAAATTTTTGGTAGTATTGTACTCTAAATCTATGACAACAGCTGGCGTGTGCAGACTGTTTCGACCTCTTGTAGTGAATTTTATTTCTTTGAGCACGAAACAGTAATTTATGGATCCATTGGCATCGTGGATTGACGTCAAATGAAGGAAAATTTTGCCAAAATTTAGAGCTCATCATGTCTATTGTAATTGCTAATGTTTTTTTATTGTTTTGATGCCTTATTGTTTGATTTGAATTTCAATTGTACGAATACATTTAATGATTTCGTAGTAAGGATATTTTTTATAGACAAAAGGTTGGCGAGCGAGCAGATGGTTTACCTGATGTTAAGTGGTCCCTTTGCCCATGGATTTTTTTGCACACAGCATTCTAAGAATTGCGTGTGCGTTGCCAGCCATGGAAACTGGATAAAACAGGTTTTATTTGGGATTTCTTAGGATTATATTCGGATTCGGTTATTTGGACAGGGTTTGATGGGGAAAAGAGTAGGAAAAGATAAGGGTAGGAATGGCCATCTGGCAAACCCTAAGAGCCATGCATACTTTATTTTATGCTGATTCTGTGAAAAGCGGTGATACCTACCCGGGCGAGGGCGGCCGTAGAAGTGCAATAAAAGCTGTTCGAGGGATGTTATGCTCTACTTAATTTGTGTGTGGATATGATTGTTTATAAGTAATAAATTTGTGTGTGGGGTCGGAATTTGCATATTTTTTGTTAATGGTAATATTATTTAATAGAATTCTAAAAGAAAATTAATGGTAAAATAGTTTCATCAATGTGAAATATAACAGTGCAACACATTTTATTACATAAAGCAAATGTCTAATTCAATTTTGCAATATTAATTTTGTCTCACAATTTCTTGTTAAAAAAAAACAAGAGATTGTTTAGTTTTTCGTGAGATAACTAAAAGTTTGTAAGGGAAACTTAATGTGCGATTCTTACTTGGCTGTGGTTTTTACTTGTAAATACCATATTATTATGTCCTTCTACTTATGAAAAAAACCAAAACGCGATGAAACTTATAAACTAAACAATATTAAAATTTGCAGTAGGGCTGTAATGCAATATTGTAAAACTATTTTATTTATATTGATAAAAGTTGACAAGTGAGCAGACGATTCACCTGATGTTAAGCCGGCTCTGTAACATTGTTAAACACATGCTAAGTAGATTTGAGGTCTACCGAATAGAGAGTAGTAAAAATAATAAATATAAGGTTGCAGAAAACAAGATGTGAGCTCTATACGAACAAATTAAGGTGTATAATTTTTAAGATTTATGCACATATTGGCCGTTTTAAATGAAAGTATTTTACGGATTTTATCGCGGTTTATTTTGAATTTATTATATTTATCACCCAACGTTTCGAATATCTTGCAGTATTCATGGCTAATGGAAGGACTAAAAAGTTTAATATTTTGAGTTCACTTGTTAATCCGGCCTATCATCAACTTGAAAATTAATTGTGGTCCGATCCACACAGTAACAAATTTTGTATCTTGAAGTCTTGGAGTGTTGTGCCATTGTCTTGACTTGATTTTATTTATAATAGGGTTCCAAGCAAGGCGGTAGCACCTACATGTAAACCTCTCTATTAAATTTGAAATTTATGTATAATAATTTGAAAAGAAACCGGTGTATATAACTTATCGAGCGCACAAACCTTTTAAAAATATTGTTGTGTCTAAAGCTTTGATTGGAAATTTTGATTTGTTTGTTCCGCATTACTCAAATCGATTTAATTTTTAATCTTTCTTATGCTTAAAATTAGTTTATTTGTTTATGGCGGTTTTGCAAAATCTACGCATACGAGGACAGCTGATGTGTGCCGGCTGTTTCGCCCGTCTTCTAGCGAATTTGATTGCTCGGCGCACGAATAAGTAATTTATGGATTCGTTGGTTTAGCGGGCTGACGTCAATTGGAGGAAAATTCAACCGAAAGTTAGAGTAATATATCTTCTCTTTATGTATATTGTCTTTGCTATTATTATATATGTAGTTTTTTAACGAATTTTAAATTATTTACGGTAAGATTACGGAGAAAGAAAAATGGTAGTTTATAACTAAACATTATGAGTGTACTATATTCGCGTAATTTATTTGTATGATAACCATACAGACACTGTATTAAATGTGTGAATTTGGAGCTAGCAATATCATATCTTATTAACTTTCGTAAGGTTTTGAAGTTAAAATTAAGAGTTAATAGATCGTAGAATACGTGTATGAATTAAAGTAAAAGTGATAAGAACCATGCTAGAAGCAATGCTAATCCTTGTGCTTTAAAATAAGAAAATGTTTACAGAACATTACAAAGCAAATTAATGGGAAAATGGATTTGTAAATATAAAAATATTTCTGTGAAACGAAATTTATTACATATAACAAAAGTCTAGCTCAATCTTTCATTACTTTGGGCCTATTAATCTTATTACCTACCTATAATCTTATTACTAATGTACTTTCATGTATAAAACATCACAGATGCATTTAAAAATCTAAAAAACAGATGTAACTATATTTTGGCAACCGATGGAAACTTGATCAATCAGGTATTTTACAAATAAATATATGATAAATAATGAATATATATGAATATATAATAATGATGTATGAATACATAATATAATAATGATGAATATATATGGATAAATAAATAAATAAAATATTAATAATAAAAAAAATCCATACAAATTACTAGAAGTACATATGTAACCGGCTAAATAATTTTTTTCTGGAATCGGGAATTTAATATTTATTTAAATAAAAGTACAATATCGCTATAATATTTTACGAAAACAAGTTTGGTGTAAACATATGTAAGTTTATAAAGATTCTACTAGATGTTCTGCATAATATACAAAGTAAATTCGGAGCACTTGTGTTATAAAGCGATTTGAAGTTGTTGCATTTCTGATTAAATATTCCACAACCATCTAAAGAATACAAGGAAATATACATACAAGACTAATATTAGACCTGGTATCCACTAAATAAACGGCGTCGTGTGATATAGAAAAAGTAAGATACAATTTATTAACATGCACTGAAGATATGACTATATATTCCTTGAGAAATAGCAATCGTATTTGCTTCTCTGGTTCTTTTGTTTCTTTTAGATTCGAGACTTGTTTTAAATTAAAATTTTGTTCCAAATTTGAATGTACTAAATGAAATTTCTATGACCCCTAATTGAAATAAGTTTTTGAATAGTAAATTCTTACGGAATTGTTCTTTATTAAGATTATAATGCCAAAGGCAGTGTGTAAGTGAATCATATCAATTAAATTAATAACATAAAGAAAGATGCAAAAATGTAAACATGTTTAAACTACTTTAAAAATATTATTTTGTGTCTACTTCAAATCCGCTTGTTGATTAATTAAGCTGCCGTCCTATAAAGCTTTCTATACTATTTTAATAGAATAGCATTTGTTTTACTATAAAATATCTATCTTATGTCCATTATTAAGCTTGTTACGTGGTCGCCAATTGTTTTGAATGATGTGATTGATTCGACACTTAATTTTATTTGTTTCGTCAATAAAAAAATACTGGGGCTTTATCTGGGTTCTTAAATATTGAAAGAAAGTGCCAAAATATTATAAAATAAAAATTGGGTGGATTTAAGCGCCGTCGAGGTAAAAGTTGTTATTGTAATAAGATGTGCGGGTTTATCCGTCCATCACTGAAAGGCTGATAATACTTTCAAAATTCCTAACGCAGTCAACGTGGTTTCATTAAACGTCAAAACTATAATTTGGAACATTCTCTAAAACATCGATACTTTATATATATATTCCGCTACTAATACCCTGCATTTAATAAATCCACCGTACATCATGGAGAAAGAAATTGGAAACTAAACCTTATCAGCGTAAAAAACCATTTGACTGCTTGTAACGCGTTTTCATCTGAAAACTGGAATTAATTAAAATTTAAACAAATTGTGACTTTGTTTAATAATTTCTTGAAAAATGCATTTATAATGATTAATAGTGATTGAATGCGCATATTTTTTTTACTGATTATTACTTTAAAACAACTCGTACTTAAACATTGTAATTAATCTAAAAGCAAACGTAAATTTTAAAAAATCTATTATGTGTACTATGACTATAGATATATAAAATACCTATTATTAAGTTTAATGTTATTCTTCAAATGACTGATTTACATAATCGTTTTGTTGAATATAGTATTTAGATATAAGACTACATATTTTATATATGTTACCTACCTAGGTGTCCATATAAGCATCATTTAAATTTCTAATAAAAAGTAGAAATAAATTAGTAACTTATAAATGTAAAATTAATAAGTATGGCTAGCCTTTTTCATGTTTTAACGGATTCTATATCCTTCCACACATTTACACGATTGACAGCAGTCGATGTTAAAAACATCTTGAATAAGGCTTCTATAAACGTTTAACTCTATAATAGATGTGTTTAATGCAACTTATTTCATAGTATTAAGACACCTAAATGTATCCCAATGTCAAGGTAAAGTAAATGTTTGTTATAATAAATAAAAAGTTTCAAAAATATATCACTTTTTTTTCTTCACATATTTATACTATATCCTAAAAAATTGACCAGGCTAAGAGTTTATTAAAAACATACAAAATTAATCAACTAAGTACTTCACTGTTACAAAGATGGCAAGAAGATAAATGAGAACATTCGCAAAATTTACGAGAATATGCCGAAATCTTTTATCGTCATTTGTCGGAAGGCAGAGGCCAAACCACGCCAAGCGTCAGCGAGGACTTTTTTCCCAAGACGTCATAAATCAGATGGCGGCAGATGGTGTTGACCTACACAATTATTGCCATGTTCCTAGCTAAGAATTATTATTGCCCGTACTCAGGGGCGTCGTTTTAGAAATAATAATTCTTTTGAATTTCATTCGCCGCGAGCCGTAATGGGGGTGGAATACCTAGCGGATTATTTCTTAATAACAAAACTGATCGGCCCTGCAACATACCATATATGTTATATTAAAACGTCAACGTAATACGAACGCTATATAGAAACCAATATCCCACTACCACAAACCCGTGAAGACTATTATATGTAAATGTGTTATATACTAGAATAGAAATTCTTTATATCCCTGAAAATTTATTGCAATCCGAATTGAAATAACATCTAAAATTATTTAAAGTGACATTGAATAGCTCAATACCCTTTGACGTCCAACGTTTTTTAATACGTTACTTAGCTTGTATAAATGTTTCAATTCAACTTGGTTGCGCGGCTACACGTGGCTCTATGTGTAAAAGCTCGTGTAGATACAGCGACTACGTGAAAAGAGGTACAGTCAACGGTACATGTCTCTTAAATATAAATATCAGTCAAAATGTAAAAAAGTAACAAATTAACTAAGTAGATGCATATTTGTTCAACATTTTACTCCGAATCGTTGCTAGATAAATCAAATAATGATTTTTGAGATTCGATGATCCTCCAAAGATTAATTATAAAATATCTTCCATATAAAATTTCGGAAGTATTCCTCTTCCCTTTTTACAAATAGATGATGTGGTGACAGTCAAAGAACGCCATATTGCTAAAACATATTACCAATTTGTTAACAAACCTACTGACCCAGCAAATGTTATCATACCCTCTTAAATTTCTAATTTTGTAATTTTGCAATAAAAATATGGAAGTCATTATTCAACATAAATAGTTTTTTTTAAATAGGACTAAATTATACATATGTACAATTTTTTATTAAGAAATATAAATAGATCGTTGAAGTAGGTATTTTCGAGATTTTAGCGGACTTACATCTATCTAGACACGACAATTTTAGGCTAAAATTTCCTTTATTTTTTTTAAGTCATACAGTATTTTTTTTTTATTTGAAAATAAACCAATATTTAATTGGATTTTTGCATTTCTTCTATCTTTGTACAATTGGAATTTGCGGTATGGCAATTCTCGTTAATCACTGTACCCACAACTTTGTTTTGCGATAAAAAAACGTGCTGTTCAAACGACGGCGACGCGTCACTGCCAAACAAATCAAAGTTCCATATACAGTCTTAGGCACACATAAAGCCAAGTGGCACAATGAGTTGAAGTATCTATACATGAATTTATTTGACCGTCTATATCAGGGGCACAATACAACCCATCACAACAAACCCCAGTAGTCCGACTAGACTCCCTTTAAAACTATGATTACTTCTCATGCCCATTGCGACGTCACTTTTTGTTTATTTGGTAAACCGAACGGGCAAAAACGATCTTTATTATGTATAATTTCCTTTTAAATGAATATAAAAATACTGATCTACATATTTATTTCACAAACGTACTAATTTTATTTGGGGTATCGAGTATCCAGTGCTACGCATCCTGTATGTTGGCATTGTTGTCTTGACTCTAAACAATGCTGCATCGTATTGCGTATGGCGTGTGGTGGGAACGTGCCCCTACGTTCCTGGTGCGCTCAGTCCTATGATCTCATAAAGGATCACTGGTGTATGGAGCAACAGTATAGTAAAGGTAGATTTTGAGGTGGAATGTATTCAAATACATCGTTTATCATTCATATATAATGACATAAAATGGTATAACAAAGAATGAAATGTGTTGAAATATAAAATTATTTATAAGAATCTTATCTTTTATACTAGAGCGAAAAGTACACTTGATAACTTACACAGTTTGAAATGAAGCAATTTGTAGATAGTACACGATTGCATTTTGTAGATTTTCAACGCACGTTATTGCTAAAAGAATGGAATGGTAATGGTAATTGTAAGTCGTTGATTGCCGTTGTGCAAGCCAATATCCACACGTTCTTGGAACAGCAGAGTTATATAGTGTTAAAACAGCAGGTTTCCAAGTAATGTTTTATATTACATAGTCTTTACTTGACTTTAAAATCACATATAATAAATCCTTTGTTGACTGTATTTTTATAGGATAACAAAAAAAATGTATATACTTTAAACAGTACTTAATTCTATATGCAAAATCTTTTCTTCAATCATAATGGTTACTTAATACATGTAAATCAATTCGCTAAAAGTTACAAAATTAGGATATGGATACGCCCGCAGATAAGGGTAGGTCATTAGAGGCTCGTGATTTATATCATTGGTTGCAAAGCCCTGTATCTGTCGTTGCTACAATTAATTAATTAAATTGATAAATAAAATCAGCTTTGTATAATAGAGTAATTGTACTTCCCAGCGATTATTCATGTATATGCAAGCTTTCAGAAGTGAATCCAAATTCCCATCAATTACAATGGTGACTATAAATGTAAAGAGTAAGGTTTTAAGGAAAATACCCAGACTTCCGTCGATAAAAATATCCTACCAGAGTAATATGAATCTTCACGATTTGTGGACCACTTCTCATGCTAAGAGTGTCAATATAGGCATTCCTTTCTACAAATTCGAAACTAAAAGCACCCCAAAGTGTGCTCTTTTCATTGCTTTAAGTAATCCAAATAAAAATTAATTGTAACTGCACTTCAACAAATTCTTTACCCTCATTGTTGCTCATTACCAAAATTGCAATAGTCCAAACACATTATTTCACTCAAACTCGCTTGAATATACATACATACATACATACATATCTCGCGGTCACACGTACGTTAAACTTTCAATATGTCTAATTAAATGTAAATACTATCGAAACTGTCTAATTTTTGAGAAAACGTTTATAGATAGCAACCATAATAAGTATCTGGCATTGAATGATGCGAATTATAATATTACTCCAAATAAAATATATAAAAGCTGAGCTTTAACGAATTTGAAGTGTAATTTTATACACTTTTACTACATACAGCTTGGAATCATTTTTACCCGTGTCAGGTGTCATATACAGATAAATAAAGGGATTTTTCAAAAGGGACGCGCGAACTTTGACAGCATATAGTGGCCATCTTGGTAAATTTGATATGAATACATATTCAGTCGTGACATTTAACTATGGAACGCTACACGCTTGAACAACGCACAGAAGTTATTAAAATTTGTCATCAAAATCAGTGTTCTATTCGCCTAACCGATCCGTTCGTTGCGTTCAATTTATGGCGTTCATGACCGTCCTGCAGATTCCACAATCCATCGTTTAATGAAGAAATTTGAAACAACTAGGTCGGTAATCGATGAAGCAGTGCCTGTTCCTTAAAGAAACGCAAGATCTTTGGAGAATATCGTCGTGGTTCGGGACAGTGTGCAAAAAAATCCCAGGCAGTCATTTCCGCGTCGTGCGGAAGAGCTATGTCTCTCTGCGACATCAACATGGCGAATTCTGCGTCGCAACTTGGGTTTTGGTCTATACAAAGTTCAAATAACTCAAGAGCTAAAACTCAACGACCGCAGATAGCGCCGTGTATTTGCTGATTGAGCTTTAGAGCATTTGTCGGCTGACCCTAATTTCGAGGAAAAAATCATATTCCGTAATGAGGCTAATAGCAAATGTAAAAAATATAAGACAGTGCTCTAAAATTTATTTCAGTAAAGTAAAAAAGTAAATATAAAATTTTAACACTAACGGTATATGTACATAGATGTATGTATA
>DWHK01001296.1:0-11415 GCA_018247855.1 Graphium androcles
GAATAACTCTATATTATCCACAAAAATCTTTTCTTAATTATGTTTTTGACGTCAATTGATTAATATAAGATTGCCGAAATAAAATAATCATAACGAGAATTACGACGGTGAATATCCGTTCAAATATTAAAAAGATCGATAGAAAATCATTAATACTTACACAAACAAACTCCCTTCGAGCACCTTTCATTTAAAGCACACTCTTCGTCGATTTGGCATTTAGGTACGCACATAGAATTATGACACATATATCCATTATCACATTCCTCAGCTGCTCCACATAATCTTGGCACTAAAATTTATGGACGATATTAGATAATGTATGAGACATTTGAATGTACGTGTATTTAACAAATATGCACTCACTTCGGACACATTCTATATCTTGACTGCCGGTAAAACTGTTAGGACAACTGCATTGTACGACATGATTATCTGTGCGACAAATGGCGTTGAGACCACAAGATTTTTCCATTTGGCAGGGGTTTAAACATTGTCCGTTTAGACATTTCTCATTAGATGCACATTCTTCGTCAAGTAAACATAACGCTACAAAATAAAGATTTTTATAATATTAAAATATTTTGAGTATATAATTATTTATTAATATTTTACCTTACATGTTATGTGTATGAATTGAATACAAATAATAGATAGGGATTAGGTACCTTTGCATAATCCTTTATGACAATATTGATCATTTCGACAGTCAATCTTACTTCTACAAGTTATTTCACGAAGCCGACATCCCTTTTCACTAGCAGGATTGCCAGTGTAACCAATTTTACATTTACACTGACCAGTATGCCTTGCGGCAATACATTCAGAATTAGGACCACATTTTACACTTTCGCACGCATCTAAAATATAGCTTATATTAGTAAAACAAACATCAAAGACTTTTATAAAATATATAAAATAAGTAAGTACTAAGTGGGAAATATAATGTTAAAAAAGGTTGGTTGGTTAATAACAAATAATAAAAAAAACTAGGATAGTTAAATAACTAACCTGTACACTTTCGAGTACCGTCGATAGCAGTACACCTACTGACAGTTGGACAATCTCTATTAAATCTGCAATCCGGTGCCTTTCGACATTCCTCTTCGTAAGGATTTCCAACTGTTCCAACGGGACAAATACATTGAGCACGGTTTCTGGTATTTCGACATTCTGCACCATTCCCGCAAGTACTTGATGCGCACCAGTCTATTTCCTTACAACCTTTATGGGGATCACCGGTATAACCAGGTTGACAATAGCATGTATGAGTGTGTTTTTCGGATGAGCAAATCGTATTATCTCCACAATTATTTTTCACTAAGCAAGCAATTTTGCACGTATTATCATCACAAATCTTGTCATCCGAGCACTCGGAATCGGTGTTACATTCTTTTCTTTTGCATCCTTGTATAGGATCGCCAAAGTATCCCTCTTTACATGAACATGCCGGTTCGTGCGTCTTGCCGAGGCAAATGGCATGTCTTCCGCATGGATGATTTTCACACACGTTTATACACTTAGCTATTCCATCTGCAGTAATACTACATTGTTCATCTTCGTTACAATTTTCATTAGAATAACATTGAATTTCTTTTGAACAGATTCTATTCAAACAGAATTGAGATTCTGGGCAAGTACTGTTGGTCGTACAAGTCACTCGACAAGTGTCTTGTATACATACTTGATTGTCTAAACATTCTCTTGAATTTTTGCAAATTCCTAAAATTAAGTTAAAAAATAAATGAATCTTAACTATTCTCAACCCAACATAATTACTATAAAAGATATAGCATGTTTTTATAAGAACTTACCGACACATAAATTGTCAACACATTTTGTTCCTGAAGAACATTTACTGTCATCAACGCAGTGTTGAATAGGGACGCAACCAAGAACGGGGTCGCCTGTGTATCCTGATGAACAAGTGCAGTGACCTATGTGATTCTTTGAATAGCAGGCGGCATTTTTACCGCAAGCTCGTGGAATATTACAAGAATCTTTACATTTGTAATTGATACATGCCTCTTCAGATGCGCAATCGGTGTCTTTCGTACACTCAAACTTTGTACACTTCTTGTAGGGATCGCCTTCACTATTTAATGGGCATTCACATAAAGGTTCATGTTTTTCCACATCACAAACTGCGTTTTCACCGCATGGTGAATCGTCACATGGGTTTATGCAATGATTATTAAAGCACTTTGTTTTTTCAGAACATTCATTATCCGTTGTACATTCACCAGGTACTTTACAATTGCCATTATGAACGTCGAGCACTGTACCATTAACACAAATACATTTATAAGAACCACTACTATTTTCACATGCTGCATTTAATGGACATGGATTCTTTTTACATTCATCAATATCTCGACATGCGCCATTTACCAATTCAAATCCAGATTCACAAGTACACAATTCTTTCTGTTCTTCAATTACACATGTGCCACCAATACAGGAAGAGTCATCGCATTTATCTGCAAAAATATAACATGTTTAATACTTTTCATTAAAAATCTAAAAAATACAGGTAATAAAACAGTAATATACACACCAGTACATTTATTGTTTTCCTCGTTACATCTTTTGTCACTTGGACAATCACGATTGTCGACGCATTCTACTTTGAAGCATCCTATCTTTTTATCCAATGGATTGCCCAAGTATCCTTTTTCACAGGCACAAGACATGCGATGCTTGTTGACTGAACAGATAGCATTTATTCCACACGAGGTGGTATTGCAAGGATTAGAACATTTGCCTCTTATGCATGCCAGAGATTGTTCACATTGTATGTCTCGTCTACATTGATTTGGCACCAAGCAGCCCGTCTTATACGGATCACCTATCGCTCCAGTCGGACAAACACATTTAAATGAACCATGTGAATCCAGACATTGGGCTGATGGGTGACAAGGACTATTTATGCATTCGTTTATATTAACACATTCGCTATTAACTAATTTAAATCCAGGTGAGCACGTGCATTGCTGACGTTCGCAAACTTGATTATTTAGACAGTCCGAATCTGTTTTACAACCAGGTATGCAAATTCCGGAATTACAATGTTCACCATGTAGGCAGTTACTACTAGAATGGCATATTTTATGGCATATGCTATCGCTGCACTTTTCGCCTATGGCACATCCTGAGTTATCTTGACATGGAACTTGACACAAATTACCTATACACATGTGGTCTGGTGGGCAATTCGATGTTCGAGTACAAGCAGAAGATTTTCTGACACATCCTTGCTGTGGGATTGGTGAACCTTCGAATCCAAGGGGGCATTCACATTTTACGCTGTGATTAATTCTTGAACATATGGCATTTGGCCCACACACTCTTGCAGCAAGACAAGGATTTGAGCATTTATTATTTACACATGCTTCATCGCCCAAACAGTCATCGTTACTCCTACATCCAATTAAGCATTGCCCTCCAACGCAAGCTTGTCCGATACCGCACTCTGTGTGTTTCGTGCATTGAGTTATACATAAATTTTTGATGCACAAGTCACCAGGGTCACAATGACTTGAAGTACTACAGGCAGCAAAACATTGTCCATTATTGCAAGTATCGCCATCACAATCATTCTCGTTGTGACATGCTAATAGTTTCTTCTTACAAGAGTTATCATTATTTGATTTTTCATAACCATCCGGACAAGTACAAATTGCCTTCCGATCAATAATTTTACATGCGGCATTGGCACCGCAAGCTCCGTTACATAAATTAACACAACGATTATTAACACAGGCCGCTTCAGGAGGGCAATCTTGGTCACCGTTATTGCATTCACTTTGTTTTTTACAACCTGTAGTCTTTGGGTCTCCCACTAAACCTTCAGGGCATTTACAAGTGTACGAAGAATGGTGTGGTTCACAAATAGCTGTCGAGTGACACGGATTGGGATTACATAATTCTAATTTTCTACAGCTTACTTCAGCAATGGGATCAGGCTTATATCCACTAGGGCACAAACAGCTAATTCTATGGTCTTCAGCGATACACACTGCATTGTCTCCACAAGACTGTTCAGTACAAACATTAACACAAGTATGCGTGATACGATTGCATAATTCGTGAGATAAACAATCTGCATTATAGATACAAGGAACAGATTGACATCCTTTTTCTAAATCATTAGGATTTCCAGTAAATGGCCCTGACGGACACTGGCATTTTGCAACATGATTGTTTGTAACACAAATTGCATTTGGACCACATATCAATTGCTGACAAGCAGGTATACATTTATTAACATTGCCTACGATTTTACAAATTTCACTTTCTCTGCATTGCGCATCGTTGGAACATTGATTTTTGTTTAGTGGTACGCAACCATCACGATCATTTGGATTGCCTACAAAGCCATCTAGACATTGACATTGTGTTTTGTGATTCTTTGTAATACATTTCGAGTTTTGAGTACATGAAAATATGAAACAATTGTCTACACATTTTTGGACTCCCAGAACATCCTTTTGGCATGATTTGTTATCTTCGCAATCGTAGTCGTTTTGACAGTTAGGAGTAGAGGGCTGCTCACAGATTGAAGTAACAGGATTCCACAGAAAACCATCTTTACAATCACAGCGAGCACTGTTATTTAACACTTTACAAATTTCGTCAGCACTACAAGCTACTGTGGAGCATAAGTCAGTGCATTTCATAGTGCCATCGATAGGTGTGCATATTTGTGGTTCCGTGCAATCGGAATTAACGTTGCATTCAACATTTGGTTCTTGTTGTAAATGGCAACCCGATTTGACATCATTGGGCTTTCCTACATAGCCCTCAGTGCAAATACAATGAGCCTGATGATTTGCGCTAACGCATAAAGAATTTGGACCACATTGTAATTTACTACACGAGTCAACACATTTTCGTACGTTTTTACTTATTTGTAAGCAAATTTCATTGTCTTTACAATTCCCATCTGATACACACACGTTATTAAAAGTGCAGCCCAGGTGAATGTCATCTGGATCGCCGTTATATCCTGGGAGACAAACACACTGTCCTTCTTCGCATATTGCATTGCGCCCACAAACCATTTTCCGACATTTATCCACACATAAAGATTTTTCGCAATAATATCCATCTGGGCAGGTATTGTTTCGAGAGCACGTGCATATTGTCCCGTCAACACATTTTGAAATTGAAACTTGTGTGCATAACTCATAAGGATTTCCATAATATCGACTTTTGCAAATACAGCTGAAACTTCCTGGTGTATTTATACACATAGCATTCTCAGCGCACGGCTTAGAATTGCATTCATCAATATCAGTGCACTGCAAATTTGGATTTCCAATATAGCCCGGAGGACACAGGCACTCTATATGCGATTTAGTCTGTTGACATACGGCATTAAGTCCGCAAGAAGTCGTTGCACAAGTGATTAGTTTTCTTGGTAAGCATTTGGTATATGGGTTTCCTGTGTATCCTTTATCACATTTGCAGAGATTTGTTTGACCATAAACACAATGTGCATTATCAGCGCAAGCAGGTTTGCAATCAGGAGGAGCCACCGCTGTAAAATATATTCTCATTTATTACAATTTTACCGAACCTTTATCATTAAACATTTATTTGATAAATATAACATCTACTTACGCGGCATGCACAACAAATCAGGATTTCCGACAAAGAATGCATTACAAACACATCGACCGCTCTCTTCGTCACATGAAGCACCTACACCACAAACAACATTTTCACATCGTTGACGACATCTACCAGCTAAACATGTAAGAGGCTCCTCACAAGGCACTCCAGGACCACAAATATCTCGCCTGCACGCCCCGCCAGGGAACGGGTTACCAACCATACCCTCCGGACAAACACAAGTCGGACCATTTTTAGATATTATACATTGAGCAGCCGTAGCACAAGAATAGTTGTCGCAACCTGTGGTAAATAATTAAAATTTAGTCAAATTTATCTAAAACATTAATTCCATACAATTTTTTTATGTACACTTACCAGAAATACATTTTCCACCTTCTGGTTTGGTGTATCCAGGATTACAACGACACCACGCTGCATGGTTATCAACTTCGCAGAAAGCGTTTGGTCCACACGTTACGCTCGTACAGGGTGAAATGCAAGTACGGTTTTTACAAGCAAGATTATTAGGACATTCGTTATCTAAGCTACACAGCTTTTTTTGTGATGGCCCTATACCCAACATACCTAAAAATGTAAACACTAATTAGTATAGCTTATAAAAACATACAAAAATAATAATACTATATTTCATTTATACTTACATCCATTCCTGTACGGATCTCCTACCATGCCTTGCGGACAAACACATTGATATCCACCCTTTTGATCATGACAGATTGCCCCATATGCACACGGAGAACTATGGCATTCATTTCTATTTGTACAACCGGTATACGGATCACCTTCATAACCCGTCATACACATACATCTTGGTGGATCGCTTGGCGTGCATTTTGCGTTGATACCGCAAATAAATCTTTCACATGGGCTTTTACATTTGTGTCCATCCGTAACATCTAAATAAAATGGTGGAGGACAAACACATCTTCCCGGTTGAATGCATTTTTCGTTTGAAAAGCAATCAGAATCTCTAATACATTGCTTTTGATTCAAAGTGCAAATTCCTGATATTGGATCTTTGCTGTAACCAGTTGGACATTTACACGTAAATGATCCGAGGGTATTAATACATTCTGCTCCAAATGCACAAACTGGTTGTCCAGATAAACATTCATTGACATCTTCGCAGTCACCTTCACTGGATTGAGAGAAACCAGAAGGGCAAGCACAATAACTTACAGTGTCTGAAATAATAATACATTCTGCTCCCTTGCCACAGGTATTTCCCTTAGCACAATCTGAGAGTACGCAGTTTCCATTGACAACTTTGTAAGGAGGGTGACATTGGCAGCTGACGTCACTGCACAGTTCACATAGAGTATATGGATTTCCACTATATTCCGAGGGACATTTGCACTCATAGCTTCCGGGTAGATTTTTACAGATGGCATTAAATCCACACGGGGACCGACCATACATAATGCATTCGTTTACATCTTCACACTGTCCTGTTTCTTTATTGCGTGTAAAGCCTTGCGAACAAATACAAACATTTTCATTATCATGTGCAACACATTGTTCGCCATGGGGGCATGGATTTGTATTACTACATTCACTTGGTTGGTTATTTGTAACACATCCATCAATGTAAGGGTCACCACTAAAACTACTGGGACATTCACATTGGAAATGTCCAGGAAGATTTTTGCAAACTGCCCCGAGAGCACATGGATTAGCATCACACTCGTTTATATCTTGGCAACCGTTGTGCGATGTTGGATCTCCCGTAAAACCACTTCGGCAAGTGCATTGAGCCGTTTGGTCGCTCAATAAACATTCTGAATTACTACCACATTGTAATGCTTCACATGGATCTGTAAAAATTTATTTATTACAAACATTTTAAACACAAATTATTTTAATATTTAGAAAAGGAACAGAGACAATTATTGAATCAATACCGAAGATACTCACGGCGGCAATCGTTTCCAACATTTGGATCGGGGCATACACATCTTGCATTAGAGTCGCAAAGAGCATTTCCAGGGCATTCATTGTCATTTTTACAGGTTAGAATTTCTGAACATCGTACATGTGGGTCTGGATCAGGAACAGTTCCATCGGGGCATTGACAACTATACGAGCCTTTTTTATTTAAACATTCTGCGTTTGTCCCACATGCATCTTCTAATTGGCATTCATCAATGTCAAAGCATTCTTTATAAGAATCTCCAGAAAATCCCTCAGGGCACTGACATGTAAAACTTCCTAATGTGTTGGAACAAAGCGCATTTTCTCCGCAGCGTCCAACAGGTCCCTGAGATATATCGCATTCATCAATGTCGACACAACCAGCAGATATATCAGTTGGTATATAGGTCCAGCCTTCCTCACATACGCAATACGCTTCGACACCGTTAGGCTTACAATATGAATGTTCACCACATTTGACATCTTCACATGGGGCACGGCAAGTTATTTTAGGCGGAGTTCCGATAAAACCATTTGCACACTCACATTTATATCCACCAAAAGTGTTGATACAAATGCTATTGTCCCCGCAAATCGAAGAATTAGAACATTCGTCGATATCAACACATACGGAACCTTTGGCATTAAATCCATCTTTGCAGAAACATTGATTTTCAATGCATTCCGCGTTATTTGTGCAATCAAAATTAGATTTACATAATATATTAACGTCCGTCTGCAAAACATTTACATTGATAGTCATTTTTAAAGAATAAAATAAAATGATGTAATGACTTTTTTAAGTAAATTACCTGTTCGCACGCGATTTTTGCATCTGGTTTGGCTCTAAAACCTTGTGGGCATATACAGTTGTATCCAGGTGAGGTGTTTTCGCAAATTGCGTGTAGACCACAAGGCCGCTCGAGGACTGTGCACTCATCCACATCACTGCAACCATTGTGGGAGCGTGCATCGCCCGTGTATTCAGGCTCACATGTACAAACGAAGCTTCCGATCGTATTTGTGCATACGGCGTGCGCGCCGCATACTTTCTCGCTATTCTTACATTCATCCACGTCTGGTATAACAAACAACTCAGGTCTTATTAAGTGCCACCTCCGTGAATAAAAACATATACGTACGTATTATGTACTCCAACAGCCACTACGAAGAGAAAGAGACAGCCACAACAACATTTACATGAAAGAAAGATGGAAATTACAATGAAAATAGAAATAGAATGCTGTAGGACACCGACATTTCCTACAATAAGAACAGCGAAACGTTGCTGTGAAGTGCTGCTGTAAACTAAAGCATCACATGTCACCAAGTCCTTTGAATGTCGCACTGTGCTGAGACATGACAAATCAACCTGAAATATCTTTCAATTACATTGCCGAAAAATGTTTTGAGATATGTTCCATTGAGTTAGTATAAGCGTGAAGCTACCGCTTGACTTGATGCGGCAGTATCTGCATAATTAGTTAAATGCTTCCATTAGAAGTTTTTAAGCATTAGACCACGTACAAGAAAAAAGCACAAGGAGTAGGGAACAAATTGCATATGGCTTACCAATACATTCGACGTCTGGATTGCCTTTTAAACCTGGGGGACATACACAGCGATGAGCGCCGGGTAGGTTTTCACAAAGTGCGTTGCGGCCGCAAGAAGCACGCGCACAGGCATCGAGATCGTGGCAGCCGATGCGTGGATCCCCTTCATACCCTTGTAGGCAGCTGCATTCATACCCGCCAGGAATGTTTCGGCAGACGGCATTTGCACCACACGCGTCATTGCTCTCGCACTCATCTATGTCCATACACTAAGAGACAAAAAATTCGTCACGTTACAAATCACAAGTACGGGGGTTACAATATATTAGAGAGTATAAAACACAAAGATTTAAAATTTAACCTCCCCTCTTACAATTGATTCAGGCGTATATACACTGGGTGTAAGGTAGTTTGTCCTTCGTCCATAAAAAACATAAGACTGCTTTGCATGTTTTAAATAAAAGTAAAATTTGTTTTGCTTTTGGAAAATCGTTACCACTTACCCCGTCAAAGGCATTTCCGGTATAACCAGCTTGGCAAGCGCATGTGTAGTTGCCAGGGTAGTTATGACAAACCGTGTTGGCTCCGCATGCTCCAGGTCGGCGACATTCGTCGATGTCTGCAATTGTTTTTTATCAGTCTTTAATATGGTTTTATAAGTATACTTCTGTGCATACATTATAAACAGTTGTATTTATAACTTAGGATATTGGAGGGATTGAATATGTAATGTCTTTTATAAACACTTAGAATAGACCTTCTTACTTACAATATATATGCGGAAAGAACATTTTTGTTTTAAAACAATTTCCTATTATTATTAACAACATATTAAAAGATTCTACTCGAAATTCAAATAATCGTATAGTATTGCCAAAATAATAAAATTACCTCTACATTCCTCTTCACCGTCTCCTTCGAAGCCACGGTTACACTTGCAGATAAAGTGAGCTGGTAAATTACAGCACTCGGCGTTTTCGACACATCGTGACGATATAGCCGGATCTTCACATTCATTTATATCTTAAAATAAAACATAATTAGTGTAACAATTATTTGAAAGAACACGAACATTTAATTTGTACAAGCCCAATAACTCATATAAACAAAGAAAAATTCAAATGTACCTCTGCAAGTAAATCCATCGCCTTCATAACCTGGAAAACAGGAGCATTGAAAGCTGCCGACGGTGTTGGTACAGTGAGCAAACACGTCACAGGGCCTGTCTTTGCACTCGTTGACATCTGTTGAACCATCCCATACATTAATACAACTGTTGCTAATACCATGTTACAAAAATATAAACCAATATTTTTTGTGCAATAAACGATGCTGATTACGAACGAAACGAGGCTGTAAAGCTTTTTACTTTATAGCTTTCCTGGCCATGAAAATCTATAAAGCTAACTCACAAGAATGTATCATGGTTTTACAGAAGATTCAATGTGTTTAGATTTCATAAGAGAAGTTATTAACACATAAACGTAAATATCTTTCATATATAAGCATATACATATCTATAGTCGATCTGTTTAATCACGGTTTCTTGTGATGTTTACTTGCATTTAATTATTTTATGGCTCAAATTAGAAAACAAACCACTTAACATATTGTGTAAACCAAGGTTTGTAGATTTAATCCTATTAAAATAACAATGTCTTTACGAGTATCTTTATAGAATATTGATCGGAAATACATGTCATGTACATACATATGTATGTATATATCAATATGCAAGTCGAGGTCGTCATAAGATAAAAATCAACCGCTTTAAGTTAACTTTAAAAAAAAGCTTAATTACTTAATAAATAAAACAATGAATATAACAATAGAAAAACAGGATAATACAAAAATATACCTGGTTCCTGGCAGTTGCAGCCGCCGAAACCATCGTTGCAATGGCAGACACCATTAAGACAGGCACCATTCACGCAACGTGCGCCATCATCTTTGGTACAGTCATCTAAAATATTGTGTTCGAATGTATAAAGATTACACAGTTTATTTATAAAAAGTATTATTATTATAATTTTTAGTTATTCTATCTGTCCTACAGGGTTGCCTGGAAAAGATCGCTTACAGCGATAAGGCCGCCCTCATTTAGGTTATAAGTTTAGTTTCAGTTAATTGATTGTACATACATACTTTAATGTGAGCAATAAAGTGTTATCTATCTATCTATAAATTAAACAACTTTGCGAACTTTATCGCGGTTTATTTTTTAAATTTTATCACCCGACGTTTCGTTTTTCGGCCATGGGTAGGACGAGGTGTTTGACGTCCTGATGTCACTTGTTGATCCGGCCTACCC
>DWHK01001297.1:0-11414 GCA_018247855.1 Graphium androcles
AACTTGGACTTACAATGATACTGATTAAATGAAATTGTATTGTCATCAGAACTAAAGGTGCATACCAGATATCAGATCATTCTGCCAACAGGAAGGAGGTAAAATATCAAGTACTAAATTTGACCCAAAAAACAAACAGGTCAAGCTAAATAAAACCGTTTAACGAAATCATGAGGGTAAAACCTGAGGCAACAGCTAGCTTTATATAACAGCAATTATTCGTATGCATAAGCATAATTGCTCCATTACACATATATATATGTATGTTCATGTTTATTTGATTTATTCGTTTTAATTAAGGTGAAAGAAAGCAGATGTATATCAGTAACACGGCTGGCGGTTTGCTCTTTTATGTTTCCTCTTTGAAGGCACCAAAATAACATTTAAGTAATTTGTAATAAAAATGAAAGCTGTGTATAAGAAGATATTTAAAGTTACTGTTATTAATATCGCCTCTTCTAAAAGCAAATATTAGGAGAATATGGATTATATTAGTTAATAAGCATTACCATTTACACAATAACTGAACCCTCTTTAGCGATGTTTAGAGCTTTTTTTAAAGAAAATTTGAAAGTAGAAATAAAAATAGACTGACTGTTTGTGAGTAAAAAGTACGAAATTAACAAGCTACTGAAAACGTAATTAATTTTAAAGTAAAATGCGTAAGATTAGTTACTTGATCCTAACTTAGTTTTTATTCCATCAAAATGAGACATTTTAAGTACACCCGTAAAGACATTTTAACGAACGATTGTGTGGCTTTTACTTAACAAAGAATATATGAAACAGTCTTCAATTAGTCTTAACTTCGTAATTAAGAACCATTTTTAAGTTAAGAAAGTTACGACATTTCAGCGTACGAAATCGTGCCCTTCTGAATAATACTCGTAGAAGCTAATAGACCAGTACGCTACACAAACAAATGGCGTGGCAATATAAAATATTTTTATTAGTTACCACAAGGTGATTAGCATGAAGTAGGGCTACGCATTCGGTAGAGGTGGCCATATGTCGACTGCGGTTGCCAGAGTTAAAATTAAATAGTGCTACATGTGGAATTATGGTTGAAAGCCCTCAAATAGATTTGTTTTACCCGTTATTAACGTTAAACAACTTTTGACATTGAATAGTTAATATGTGTAAATAACAAACATTTTTTTTTCAAATATTTCATCTTACAAAGGAATCATTACGAACCTTTGCTTTCTTTTGTGTTTAACTAGCATAAATACATACACAGTAACGCTTGTCTGTATACTATTTAATGTAAACATATAAATAAAATTGAAGTGTCTGTTTGTTATATATATAAAATAAAACGGTACTACTGAACATAAAACCAATTTTTAAAATTTATGTCTGTCTGTTTGGGTCGGCTAATCTCCGAAATGGCTGAACCGATATTAACTGAACTGGCAGATAGTTAATGATATAAGAAGTAACTTGGCGAATTTAATTTTTGAAAAAGGTTTAGATTTTCTTGTAAAAAATTTAAACCTGAAAGCACTATTATACGGATGAAACAACAGCTCAAAGAAAAACAGAACAAAGATTCATTTGAAAGACATAGATATCGAATTGCTGATCAGAAACAGACGTCCCTAATGCTATAAATTTCTCGGCACATTAATTGACATCAATTGAAAACAATAACTGCTCGTGGACTTTATTGCAACAACAAGCACGTAAAATGAAAATGCTTTGTATTTCATTTATATAAATGCTACGGAAATGTAAAACAAAAGGAATATTTTATCTGTAAGTTTATACTACGTTACCATCTTATTTTGAATTAAAATCATTTTTATTTATACTTTAAGATACATAAATGCATATAATACTAGAAGGCACACAAACAAATTAATTAAAATATTAAAAACTTGTTGCGGTTTCATACGTATATATTTTTTTTGGATTTGATAATATTTCATTACTAAATCCATTTTATATGTTAATCAAGCTTAATAATATGTGTGTCATCCAATCTAAGTCAAATTTTATCCATATCTATTCATCCCTTTTTACGTATTGAATTAACAAACATAACAAAAAAACTTTCACATTTATAATAATACTAGTATTAATTATTAAGATGTAATTAATTTATTAAAACAGCAAAATTAAAAAAAATAAAGGAAGGATTAGGAATAAGAAGCCCGTTTTTGTTTGTTAACAAATAAAAGAACTCGGAGCGACTTGGGTGGCAAGTACCAGGGTTGCATAACCGGCGAACAGTAAAAGATTGCAACCGTGGAACGCTATCGCTCGGTGGGCTGCGAGCCTGCCGTATTAAAATTTTAAAAGCCGACACTCTACGCTCTCGCTTTGTGCAGTTTAAATGCACGAAACATTTTCGCTGCACGCTAGTTATGTCGCACGTGTACCCGCGAAACAATAACGGGCCCTTGTTTGCGAATGGGTGCATCGAGAGTTTGTTAATCCGTTTTATGGGGTCCTAGCGATGCGTTGTTGAATATTTAGGCCGATTTGACCTCCTCTACCTTAAAAAAAGATCAACCAATAATATATTCTTGTTTATAAAATTAAATAAAGTACAAAAGCAACAAGGCACATATATATGCACAAATGCTTTAAAACAGAAATTTCAGTGTTTTAAATTTTCGCTATTTTTAGTTCTATTAGACGCCAGCGAGAAGTGTTTTTACACGAGAAGCACTTCGCTTTGAAACTTTAGATCTTTTTCTTTTAGCAATGTTAGTTATATCATTGTTTTATGTTGAAAAACAAAGCGAGTGCATTCATAACTTTTATAACGAAAGTTTTGCAATTTTTTACTGAAGAATACAAAAAGACATCAACTACGAGTACAAGTTGTTTTGTGGGTATATTTTTAGTAGTTTCATTAAGTTAACTCGTCCTTTTATTGAAATAAAATAACATAAAACTGTTATTAAATCGAAAACTTGATTCTTATCTGAATGAATGGTATTACATCTTGACGCCAATAAGATATAAAATAAAGAAATAATTATGTAAAAGAGACTCAGTCGACGCTGGCGTGAGATAGCTTGCTACAGATAAGGGCAACTGTTAGGTCAGATGGATTTTATCAGATGCGATACATTAATTGCATTTCGTACCAACTGCTTTCGTTGTAGCAACCTCTATCTTGATGGATCGCAAAACATTATCAATTATAATCACAACAAAAGCTGACGGGCTCGATGACAGGATCGTATAAACGCGCCATGTTAAATTCATTCTTTTGTAACAGATTAGATACGAAAAAAATATGAAAGCGACGAAGCGTGAATGTATAAACGTCGACACGGTGCGTTCACACGGTGACGCAAAAAGAAAACTATGCAAGCTATACCTCGTTAGTTTAATAATTGTTGGAACAATAATTAATAGAACCTAGCGATATGATTAATTTATATTTTATTCTGTCGCGATGAAATGCACGAGACTAATAAAAAATCGGTGAAACACGAAAGAAGGCGGTATTGTTCAACACTTTTACCTATAAATAACGTTTTAACCGCAAGACCACCCGCTGCTGTGTATTTTGTAGTGAGTGCACTCACCAGTATAACGACAGTTACGGGGAAAGTTTATTAGGACATAAAACAATAAGATTTAATTCCTTCCTAATCCTTTAAAATATATCAGTAAAATTTATAGTGAATAATTACAGTACATTTCTCAAAAAGAAACGAGGCAACGCTGACGTGCACGAATGGCTGATATTTCACGGGTGGGATGTTATTAAAATGAGTTGTTACGTAGCGAATTAATTCGCGAAAACGAGTCGTTCGGTCGCAGCGCACGTAGAGCATTCCGGAGATAAATTGCGGCGACGTATAATGGCGCAAGGTATGCATGTATGTATATAATGGGGCCGGCAGTTAGTGTCATAGCCGTGTGTAATCGGCAGACAGTTTGCGTCCCCGCCGTGTGGACACCGCTCCCGCTGGCAATTTCCTGGACGGCCGCACTGCGTCTAACCGAACTACCTCGGTTTCATGCTTGCCTGGTCCTCCATCCGCTCGGCAAGAACAATGTAACACGTGTTTTTTTTTAATAACCCCGTCGTTTCTGGTGCTAAGAAAGATTTTCTTTTCACACAGCTTTATATATAAATGTATTTATTATAAATAAATGTAAAGACATTTTGAACGCGGCAATCACTAAAACTACAAGTCAGACTATAAAAATTCGTTTTGTATTTATTTGGTTGCTTACTTTATGAGAAAGACAATAAAGACAACGCTATGATCCAAGTATACGTCGTTGGACCTCAGCCATTTATAATCGCTTAGTATACTAAGTATCCGTTCGACACGAACGTTACACATGTTTTTTTATAACCGTCTTATGGATGTTGTTCGAAACCTATGTTTTTTTTCAAAGACTAATAAACAAAAGGTGCAATGTTAGATTTAAAAATAAAACATAGTGTAAACTATCAAAGGTAACTTTAACAATAAACCATAAAGCGGTGATATAAAACACAACGGAAACCTATCAAGCGTGCGCGTATACGTCGTCGGGTCTCGAACATTTAATGTGCGTCGAGACAGTAAAACCCGCGGCCGTAAAGCCCTTAAGCCGAGTGCCTTTGCCCAGGAATGAATCAATCAGCCGTCAAAGACACCATCTTTATCGGCGGGACGATCGTTTGCCTTCCGGCGCATAGAGTCATCATAAACAATCCCCGTCCGCCATTACCGACGCGATGAATAGGCCAATAAAGCGAGATAACAGCCGACGTGGCATAACGTTTAAAAATAGCGCAAACAAATCGCGATTCGCCTCGCTACGTGTTCAGCTCATGAGAGCTAATGCCGTGAGTTAGCCTTAATGTGATCTTTAATGCTCTCCGTCTCACAGCTCAATGGAGTCTCGGTGCGAGAGAACCGCAACAATAAGCTCCGAACGGCGAAATTCACACGCACCGCGAACAAAGAGCGATACTCTGCGTATCTTTTTTTATACGGATATTATAGTCTGTTTGAATCGCAAATTCGGCTAACGGAGTGTATAATCGCGGTGAAATACACTCGCGCTCCACTAACGGTCGAGTCGTGCTTCTTTGGCGGGAAATAAAAAAAGGCGTATATCGTTTCCGTAGAGGAGACGTGTCTCATGCCGTGCATTAGCGATATCGTCATTAACGGCTAGACTGGACGCGGCAGTTGCGTCGCCCCACACAATAAAACCGGCCGTAATAAAGTTCACACATGTCGCCCGGCGGACCGCAAAGGGAACAAAACTCTCACCTGCCTGGCCACTTCGCTCTTACCTGCAAAACAGAAATGCACACTGTTATTAGAAGTTCGTGGTCGTTTTAAAATTTCAAATGCAGTATCGAATTATAGGAAAAACGTTAAGGTAATTTGCCATAATACTGTTAAGATAAATCGATATTTTTTATTTTAAATGATTCAAAATCATAATATTTTGATTGAGTATAAAAAAACCTTTTAGCGTTCGAAAGAGCTATTAGTTTAGTGCGTTATTAGGACTTAAATACAAAACGTAGCGATAAAATGCACAATTAGTTGCAATCTAAAATTTCTTTTTAAACAACTCGTCTGGGAAAAAAAATAAAAATAAAACTAAGAAAAAACTGTTCAAATGTCGTTTAAAATAATGTTGTTGAGAATTAAATCGAAAACGTCGAGGCAATTTGTCACAATATCGCCACCACTAAGATAAACTCGCCTGTTTTTAAACGATTCTAAATTCGAATATTTCGCTCCAAAGTGAACACGTCAGCGAGAAACGAAATTTAAACTGGGAACGGCGTTCGATGGTGTGTTTAGAGATGTGTCATTGTAAATTCGACCTAATCCGTATGGGGTTTGGTTGAATTTCGCAGTGAGCTCGTGTAAAAGGACTTTGTATTGGTGTATTGGAGCGTGAGCAATCTAAAGCGTCGAGTGTGCAAGCGTGGGGGCTTCGGTAACGCTGGGAAATAAAAGCGGGACCGCTTGCACGCTTTTGTCCCCTCCCCTAGCGAGCGCGTCTCTATGACAAATATTAACGGATTACCAACGGACAGACACATGCTCGGATCGACATGCCCCATTATGTCTCGCCCACGTGTTAAGGGATGCCTCGTATCGTACGATCAAAGAGCGATTAGATTTGAGATTGTTTAGAACGGTAATAAAAACATTGAAGTTAAAAAAGAAAACAATTTTTGAAATTCGAACACTCCTTGTTTAATAATGGAAGAATTCTATTGGTAGATTGCCATGAGGCGAAAAATAACATGTACATATATGAAACTCTGATGTATGATGATACTATTGCAATGTTAATAAAGTATTACTATAAAATAAAAGACTTGAGTAGTAACGAATTACATCTAAAATCAGCTTAACTAATTTCATATACGCAGACTACACATTGATAAATGAAACTAGTTAATGAGTTTAGTAGCATGTATTTAGCTCTAAATTTTTCTATATTTAGCGTTCATTGCCACTGGTTCGACAGACAGATTGTCAATTGAAATTAGTCGTCTTTAAGAATTAAATTCAACTGTTAAAACGGTCGGAATATAAAAGCGTACGTAAGACAAAGAAGAAGCTTGTAACAGGGAAATAAAAAAATAAAAAACAAGCATTTTCATTATTTTTATGATCGTCGATATTAAACTTTTACAGCGGTCATCGTTTAAACGCGAGTTAATAATGGCAGTTATTAACGAACATAACGAACGGTTTACGTTTAAACTGTTAATTGCCTCCGATCGGACAACGATCGTGAGGGACAAGTTACTTGACCAGTTAAAACTGGCCACGCATCGAAATGACGTATAAGGTGAAGAAATAAACCCTAGTGGCTAGAAACAATACGAAATAAACTGTAAATCTTACAACTGAATGGTCATTGAGTTTTAAAATAAATGATTTGTGACTGTTTTTTTTAAGTCTTACTAGCAACCAATAAAATACCTATATGTCATAAATATGCTGCAAGCATTTGGAGAAATACTTAAATTTAGAAAAATGTCTATACGCTTTTTATTAGCGCAATTAATTGTTACTTTTTCTCATAAAAGCAAACTGACACAACATAAGACTTAAACAGCCAATTATGATGCACAAAGCTACAGTGCTCAGTAAAATAAAACTATAAATCTTTCTATTAAATAAAGTCATTGGGGTTTCAAGAATATTGTTCATTTTTACTTACGAAAGCTTTATTGCTCAGGAGCAAACATCTATATGAGACATGAGTACGTAGGCAATTTTAGAAAAAATTATGTTTACATTGAAAATTATATTCCATTAGGTCCTGGTTCATTTTTGGTACATTATAATGTAAATACATAAAACATAATTAATTATGTTAATAAACAATATAGAACAAATATGAAATATATGGAAGATTTGACAAGTATTCCACATAGGTATGCGTACAAGAATAAACTTCGATTAGATTTACTTAAAAACTTATATTTCTCACAATCTTAATGTGTTTGTGTTGTAACATGATATGTATGACACGCAATAAAGAAAGAAAAAAAACCAAACATGATTAATATCATTCGTAGAAAACATTGTATTTTATCCTATCATCGCACTGTACATTGTAACATATTTATTACGAGAAAAACAAAGATCTTTTAGTTCTACTTATACAATGCTGAAGCTCGCTTAAAATGATTTACGGGCAAAGGCTTATTGGAGATTGAATTATTGTCCGTTGGCCACGTATCGGTGAATTCGCAATCATAAATTAAATGTAACGCATTAAGTTATATCCATAATTTATATCGGTTTAACTCGTGACTTAACCAAATAGATTTCGCTTAAGCGAGTATAAAATATTACTATTGTATTGTATTGCCGCTGTCAGCGACTCGCATGGGTTTCGTTTTTAGTTTAATTAAAGAAAGGATTAGTGACTTCTTAAATTATTTAAAAGTAGGTAGCCATAATCAAAACAGTATAGGACTGTAATTGTTTAATAATTCGTATCTTCTCATTTCCTTTGTAATAAATATAAAAAATATTAAACAACTTTAGGAATTATATCGCGGGTTATAAAATAACTAAAAACCGCATAAAATGCGTAAATTTGTATAATTTTAATTGTCGAATATTCGCGTAAGTCTCAGAAATGGTAATATTACAAATATGCCTCAGTGTTGTTTGTATTATTTCGGTGTAATGTCAGAAATAATAAGTTTCTTCTAATAATGAAGGATAAAATGGTTCTATATACAAGAAAATATATAGTAGTATATTATAAGATATTCATCAAATTGTATATACGCATTGCTTGGTTGTGCTTAGAAATGAATATAGAAAACTAACGACCATATTTATTACATTGAAATATATGGAGAGAATTAAAAGATTTTGTAAAGTTCAGAGATTGTAATCACTGATTGAAACATGATTACGAAACAGAAGTACCAGGGGTCCATCAATCGGGCAGTAGGGGCGGGCCAATTACTGCGGCGCGTCAACGCTGATTTACGATATAATGGCCGCTCGCGATGCCTACATTGTTTCGATGCCCCGCTGTCGGATGAAATACTCATTTCGGACGTGAGCTTTATATTCTCGTTTTACTAAAAAAAGTTCAACAACTTTTTGTTTTTTAAACCACTGTCAAAAGAGGGTTGTAAGTTTGACATATATACATGTGTGTTGTTACATACCAGTACTTTAGGATCTATGATGCTTCATAGATCCTAAATGACTGAACTTTTGAAAGGTGACTTCATCAAGAGTGTTATTAGTTATGAATCAAAAAAATGTGTAGATCATAGTCACATCTTTTCTAATTTATATTTAAGATTCAGGTATATTTAAAATAAATAATTGTTAATCTAGTTTTTACTTAACGAATTATTGCTCAATCCATCACGACAACTAAATCTCGTAGCTGCGTCCATTCAATTTATTTAGCTGGCAAGCGCTCATCAATCAATGGACCAATCTACATCAGTATCGAGACTGCTATTTAGCACGACTGTAGGGCATTAAGTTTCTTAGGCAATTTAAATTATATGCGAAACTAGGCAAGTTGGTAATAGTAAGCAAAATTACTTTTAAACCCGATACTAAAAATAAAGAATGAATGATGTTTTGCATACTTGTATTAATAACAGAGATACCAATTAATTCAATCAACGTATATTTTAAATGGAAACGAATGCATGTGCCAACATATGAGTGGAGCAATGTTATTGAACAATTTAAAATCTGCAGCCGATGTATGTAATTTTGCGTTTCGCGTAAACCGGCCGATGCAATTTAAATTGATGGATCGTGTGATAGTATTTATAGTGACGTGCGCTGTCGACGCTTTTTTAAATGAATCCCAAACTGATATACGTACTGATTTCGAACGAGACTGACGAGTTATTTATGCACTGAAATATATTTAATATCTCAAACAACATCTTCCATTAAGTTAAGAACATTTTGAAGAATTACTTATTGCAGGAAACGGAATTATTTATTGTATGGACGCCAATGTTATGTGGACAATATTACAATATTATAACTAGAGACAAAAACTAGAATTAAACGTACATAGTCGTATTATTTATCTATACTAATATAAGAAAGCTAAAGACTTTGTTGGTTTAAACGCGCAAATCTATGAAAATCAATGTGGAGTTAGAAAAAATATTTTAATTTTTTGATAGCTCAAATAACGGGAAATGTTTTATTACTTAATTTTTTTACCCCGCTAAAAAAAAAGCCAAAGGTACTTGTATATTATAAAGCTGAAGAGTTTGTTTGGTTGAACGCGCATATCTTTGGAACTATTGGTTCAAATTGAAAAGTTTTAGTGTTGGAAAGGCCATTCAACAAGGAAGGCTTTAGGCTATATAACATCACGCTGTAACCAGTAGGAGCGGAGCATTAATGAAAAATGTCGCAAAAGTATCTTAACCTCTCAAATTCTCCCTTATATGACGCAGACGAAGTTACGCGGGACAGCTAGTATAAAATATTACCGTTTGTTTTCTTCGAAAACATTACCACATCCATTTGGAGACATCGCGTGGGATACCAATAAGATTCCTTTGAATTAACTTAAGCGACACAAGTCCGAGTTAATTGGGCACAATCGTCGATACCGCCCTCTATTAGTTCCTATAAGGTCCCCATGGCCGTAAACAGCCTCGGGGCCGTAATTGAGTGCTTAATTCGAAAAGTAAACGAACCAAGGCTCCATAAAAACACGATCGGAGAGAACGCCGTACCGTATGTATGTGTGTAATTTACATCGCCTTGTAAATTACACACACATACAATGCTCGAGAGAGAGAAAAAAATGCGTCCCATAAACACTGTTATTAAACGTCTGCCGCGACGTTTCCAGTTATTCCTTAGCAGGTGCTTGCTTTAATGCATGCGAATGTGACTGGTTCGGAACTCGCATTACCATCGCCTCCGCATGCCTTTTTTGAGTATCGGAAAAAAAATGTTGCCAGTAGCAACGCTGTATACTCTTTCACTACAATGCAAAAGTTTCTGAAAACAGTACAACGGTCTTCTTTGCTTTTTTGTCTCTGTCATTTACTATATTGATGACATATGAGGTCCCGTAAACTTCGACTGTAAAATTTAACATATTTTAACTTTTTATGTATTTTTAGTAAACTTGTTAATTCGAGTAATTCTTAAAGAAAAATCGCTTAATATATTACATGTTGATGTGTCCTGTCACTGTGATATGTAAACGTAGTGGTGTGTGTAATAATTTTGTCTATTTAGTAATTTAATGTGTTTCGTTTTACTAGTACTAAGTTTTTACTTCATGTATTAATGTTATGATTATAAGCTTAAAATCTTTCTTCCTTAGTTTTTGTCAATCGCATCCAAAAAGATGTTTCCAAATCCTGCTAGTAATTTCAGTCGTCATTACGCTAAAACAAAAACCAAACAATAATCGATTAATACTAATATAAAGTAGTTGTGGATTCAGCAACAAAATGACGACTATTATAATAATTTAAATATTCCAAATTTCACAAAATCTCGTGATACATTCAGGATTGCAACATGGATATTTACAAAACAAGACGAACCGTCGAAAACATCAACAGGACGGCCAATCGGAACGAATAAAAAGTATATTACACTTCCCACCGCAAGATAAACATTTCAAAATCCGTTTACTTTCAAAACGTTTTTATTCCGGCCTTCCGACTAAAAATATATATTTACGATTATCGTCAAGAATGCGTACGTTTTCGGTGGCTGAAAGAGATGTCTGTTTATTTCGGGCGTTTGTCGGCTCGGGATTTTACTAAGTTAATATATGCGACCTCGTGTCCTTTGATGTCTGCAAATTAAATTCTGCATTTTATGTGGCTCTTTCGTCTCGTGCGAATCATCTTTAAAGATATGGCTTTATTAGAGTAACATATAAGTTAACATTATATTTTTTAATATTACGTATAACAT
>DWHK01001298.1:0-11412 GCA_018247855.1 Graphium androcles
ATTTTTTTATTAAACAATATTGTCAGTCTTCCAATCAAAATTTCTTAAAATTCTAAGATCCCGCATGTTCGAAGAATTCGTATTTTTTCGGCAACGTCGTTTAAAATTAAAATCTGTCTGTATTTTATTAAATCTTTTAGGAATAAAAAATATTGTCTACCTGAGTCATGAAGCCATAATCTCCATATGAGTTAGCCAGTACACCTATAAAATCTGGTAACCTTTCGTACAGTAAGTACAAAGCAGTCCTCTTTGTGAAGCCCATAACTTGGAGCAGATTGGTGTCTGGCTCTGAAAGATATTAAAATACTCTCTATTTTATTCACCGGTTGATGAAGAATAACGGGTTTTGTTGTTTTTCTGCACTTAGGCTTTCTCGACTCTGAAAGTACCACTGCCAAACACACAGCCAGCGTAAAATAATATAATGCTCTCCTGCTCAGGACCTGCGCAGGAATTATTATAGTGCCCAAGTGTACGTAGACACAAGTGCACTATCTGTTCCTTCACTTTCATAGTCCAATGGAACGTATATCTGCCACGACCGGAGAGAGATCAGGCGCGATCTCTCTTTTTTCACTTACCACTGAGTTTTTACGTTACGTCTGATCTTAATTTTCAGGCAATCAGCTGATCAGCCCGCATTGCCCTAACCTAACGAAGAAACAACAACACAAAGTTATTGTCACCCCGAGGGATTCGAACCCACGACCTCCAGTTTGTAAAGCAAGGGCCGATTGGCTTAGGAGTTTGACCTTCCTTCTTTTTCTCTTTTCTCTCTCAAATGACTTGTTCCCTCGTAGGCTGTTTAAGACCATTTTTTTTTCGTTAGTATTAGTATAATTAAGTTAAGAGCAGCTGGTTCGTCTGCCAGCTTGAAGAATAGATCCACGAGGAGAATAAGAGAAGAAAGAAGGAAGAGAAGACAGCTGATTACCATCAGCAACCTCTTAAGCATTTTATTTTATCCTGGACTTGTATTTGATATGTAATAGGAAGTATATTCAACAAAAGTTTATAAATAACCTTGGAATAATTAAAGATAATGACGTATTATTTTATTATTATCATAGGAAGGGTTGGCAAGCGGGCAGCGGTTCACCAGATGTTAAGTGATCCCGTCGTCCATGGATACACACAACATCCGAAGAGTGCGTGTAAGTTGCCAGCCTTGGAAATTGAATAAAACAGGTTAAAAGGTAGGATGGGTTAGGATTATATCAAGGATTTGGTGGGGAAAGAAGCTGGATAAGAAGAGGGTAGGAATGGCCATCCGGCAAGCCTAAGAACCATGCACACTTTATTTTATGACGGTAAAGAAACCGAACTAATGTCTCTACTTAGATTGTTAATTTACCGTTTATCTCCTTGAAGTAATCCAAGAGATCTCCAGCCACATTGTTCATGCTGATTGAAAGAAACTTGAGGATGTTCAGCCAAGTAGTTCTGCCGACCTCCTTGCAGCTATCTTCAAGTAGGTCCCCACTGCTGCAGCTCATGAAATTACGCCACATGGAGTTGAGTGGGACTCCACCTTTGATCTTTGGTTGTATTGAATTGAGTACCGTGTCCACCTTGGAGAAGAATTTCCTGTGAAGAAATATATAGTTAGAAGGTGAGAAGAAGTTTTAAAGTAACAATATATTTTGTATTAAGAACGGTAAGGAATGGATGGTTATATAAGAAGAATTCTAATTAGCCCACGTTCAAGACATTTTTACCGATCTGTAATATAAACATGTATGTGAATATTGTGATTTATTCATATTAATTATAAATATAGTACTATACATATTAACATAGGGATTAAAGTTGACATTTAATATACAAGGCTTTTTTCCCAGTTCATGGGGGTTCTTAATTAGTACATAATTTTGTTTGTTTGTTTAGCCTAGGCCTTTAAGCCTTAACTGCATAAATAATTATATAATGGCATACCTATGAGGTACAGAAAAAGACATCAGGTACTTTACAACCAAAAATACCTTCCTTTTATTTTGATAACTCTAACATCTTTGCGCCCGGGAAAGTACCACCACCCTACACAAAGTTGTCATAAAATAGACTATGCATGAGTTATTGGGTTGCCGGATGGCCATTCCTACCTTCTTCTTTTCCCACTCATTTCCCCTCCGAATCATTGATATGTTCCCGACCCATCCTACCCAATAAACCTGTTCTATCCAATTTCCCAAACTGGCAAAGCACACGCGGTTCTCCGGATGTTGTATGTTTCCATGGGCGACGAGATCACTTAACATCAGGTGAACCGTCTGTCCGTTTGTCGTCCTTTCCGTAAAAAAGTCGATTAATCATATTAGGGACGGCTTTCGTGTTGACTGCTTACTTACCTTAAAATGTCATCTCTATCGCTAGTGTTAAAAGCTTCAACTGCATGAGTCCATGACGTCATCAATGTCAGTCGTCCGGGCGTTTCGTCCAGGGCGGCCAATAACAGATCTTTCAATATCAAAGAGTCCTCAATAAATGCGTCGAAAGCCGCAGAGAAGCGCAGAAAAACGTGAGGTTCGATGCTTGTCTTGTTCGATATATATTTCTCCTAAAGAACATTCCAGACCTTTAATTATTTTTCTTATTAGTATACCGTCCTCTTGACCGAATATCGGTCAAGATGGTCAACCTACTCTGAGATCAATCAACTGCGCAGGAGATATTACATTATTTATTTTACCATTATAATCCGATGGGTTATCCACGACTCATGGTTTCTTATGAGGTTCTTGCTTTATAAACAGGGGGTCTTGGGTTCAATTCCGCGGGGGACAATGATTTTTTTGTTTTTCAGTTAAGGTAGGGCAATACCTGCAGATCACCTAATTGCCAGAAAATTAAGAGGAGGAGGAGGGGTATGTAAAAAGTCTGTCCTGGTGTGTCGAATATCCGTTCCGTCAGTCAATGCTAGTAAAAGAGAAAATGTCTCCTGCGCAGTTGGTCTGTGTAGATTGACCGTGGTCGAAATTCTACCAGGTGGACTTTAATAAAAAAAAAGTATACTGGAGAATTTTGAATAAAAAATGAAGAGTCGGTTCTGCGCTTGATCTCTCTCCGGGCCGCGTTGTGTATCCGTCCCATCGGACAATGAGAGGCAAGGAGCAGAGGGTGCTCCTGGGTCTGCACGTACGATTGTGCACTATAATATCTTCTGAGCAGTTGGCTGATCTTCAAGTAAATTGGACGCCGTGACCACAATTCGTTTAGGTGCATTATTATTATACTTATCGTTTGTTACTTAACTTAGTAAATATCACTCTTAAGAAGTTTGACTTACAAGTTTCTGGATGTTCTTCGATTTTAAATAAGAGATCCAATCCCTCTGCAGATCTTGTGGCATGCACAACATGGTCTCCAAGGCCATCAGGGCCTCTTTGGATGAACTGGTTATCGATAGTAAATCCGCGAGGCTGGTGTTGGAGCACGGCCATGATGTATTTGCGTTCATTATTTCTATTATGGGTTCTATCTGGAATAAAAAAATATGCATAAACATGGTTGAAATATCGTGTAGCCTAAACCAGTTATACAGATAACTTGTCAATTAGTTCATTCTTATCAAGCATTGTATTCTTAAATGCAAAAATAACTTTTAACATCCGTTTAGTTGTCTCCATATTAAATTGTTCAAACAAGTACATTAGTGTAATACGACTTGAAAATAAAACTTGAGAAACCTGATTTGTAATTAATACAGTTATAATCCAAAGAGTAGGTAGAGAAAGACCGAGAAGAAAGTATATACCAAATCAAGGAAAAAGTAAAGGAAGTTTCGTAACAGAGAACTAAAGTGTTGGCATCCAATAGAGAGGAATGAAGATTGCTTCACCGACAAGAGCATAGCTCTTAAATATCATACATACATACATAATCCAAAGTTTTAAAATTTAACTTAAAGCATTTATAAAATGATATCTGTTTATTGTTTATTATATTATACATGATTTTGCATCTTGTAGTATCTAGTATTTGTTCTGAACTATATTATTCTAGCTGACCCTCACAACTTGGTTTGCGTCACATAAGAGAGTTTTTGCGACATTTTTCATTAATGCTCCGCCCCTATTAGTTACACCGTGATGTTATATATCTATACCTGATGTTATATATCAAGAACCTTGTTCGAGGAATAGGCTTTCCAACACTAAAAGTAATTTCCAATTTGAACCAGTAGTGCCAAAGATATGCGCCTTCAACCAAACAAACTCATAAGCTTTATAATATTAGCATAGATTTCATGTCCTTATATGAATCCGATACACATTAAACATGCCGGTACACATAAAATCCTTTTAAGTCGGTTAAAAATGAAGCAATATTGTACCGAAACGTTATACAAATAAATTGAAAGTTCAAGCTGTCAGTCCTTATTGACAGTGTGTCAGCAAGTTTCAATGCGCTGACATTATCTCGCGGTCATGCGGACGGGTCCTAAATATTGTGGGGCCGTTCAGCTTATGTCGTATTAGCGCGACCCAGTTGGTACTCACCCTTATTTGGCACATTACGGGGCTTGTCTTCACTAATATAAAGAGTAGAGTAGTAAGTAGTATAAAAAAAATTAATAATGTTAAGTAATAATGTCTTCGGTAAGTAGGTAGGGTAGGTAAACAAAATAATGGCACATATCTATAAAAATTAATGAAACTACAGTTCGTTTCGTTGCTTATTTTGGATAAGTCTTGAAGTCTTGTTTGGATTAATTTTTCTAAATATTAGAATTCTCGATAAACTTTCGATTTAACAACAACTTTACCTTTTAGAGCCATGCATTAAATTAAATAACGATATAACCGTGTCGTACATTGTTTGTCAAAATTGTACACGTGAATAATTTGACACAAAAACACAAATAACAATACGCTTTCATTCAATACAAGCTTAATTACTAGTACATACTAAAATTTTCTTTGCTTAGAGTATAACATCGAGTGAGTGAACGATTGTATTGACTCGCACTTGACACTTCAGGTTAGTTTTCAGTTGAGTTTCAGGATTGATCTGATTTTGACAATTTTCTTAACAAATTCAAACGAAGTCAATCGGCAGCGTAATTAAGAATTTGATAAACAGTCATATCAGTCTACATTTACTGACACTATCGCTTCTGTCTGGTCGTGCGCTGAACCTTAGCGGGGAGCTTTAAAAATCCACCCGGTGTAACTAGACCCTTAGCGCAAACTAGGGGCCTAGGTCGTATCGGGCGCAGATGCGTGCGATTACGTCAATTTGTGAGGCATCGCGACTTGGTGTCCGCTGAAAAGGCAACAATAGGCGGGATTTATTGCTACGCTTCACAAAGGGCGGAAAGCGGCCGCCCCTCTCCCTCTCCCCCTGTCCCCGCTCGCCTAATAGCCGCCGGTGGAAATAATCGTGAAAGGAATTTCATTTGTCCGCCTGTTTCCTCCGTTGTTTACGAGTTTTTTTTTGTATATTTTTGTGACGACATAAGCGAAGAGCGCCGATTTCGAAATGTTAGAAAGTTAATTACCTTTTCACATTTTTACGACAATCGTTTCACGTCAGAATTAAAATAAGACAAATACTTTTTTTCTGTTTTAAAATTATTAAAAACAAAACCTTTTATTTTTTAAATAAAAGCCGATTTGTCTAAAGTTCTCCTCCTCCTAGCCTTATTCCCAAGTTACTTTGGGTCGGCTTTTAATCCAACAAGTACAAATAGTTTGTAAAGCAAGGCCCAGGACGCCACGGAGGCAATAAAGAACCAAATTTTAGTAACAAAAAGAAGAGAAAAAAAAAATTTCAAACAACGCGGTGTAAATTGTAGGCAAATTATTAAAGCTAGCTACCTATTCCTATTCGAGCTATAGAGGTACTTAGTTTCAAATATTCGAGTTCTCAAACCTGTAAAATATAATATTGCTATGTTCGAGATGCAGAGGTCAAATATATTTTTTCGATCTATAGAGGAAAAATAGCTACCAAAATGGCTTGTTGTGCTCACTAATTATTTCAAATAAAGGACTGACCTTTCGAGTAATGAATATTTAGGGGCTTGAAGAATAGGAAACAGAATTTTTTGGATTTTTGGAGGTTTTCGACTTAAAAGGGTTCTTCTGTATTATAGTTATATAGGATTCTAAATTCTTTGTACAATATTACGAGACACGTTAAGTGCGAAACTTTAGATTTTCTCTTTTAATGAGCTATCACTCATATTTTAAGTAGCTTGTAACATATTGTAGAACTTGTTGACTGGACTATAACACGGGGGCGACGGAAAAACCTGATATTAACAAACTGAGATGATATTGCATCCATGCAGAATACAAAATTAAAGTGTATGCAAATGCTAGAACCCTGGCAAATGCTATAAAGCCCGGATTTTGGCACTCAATATATCGCCTATCGCTTACTATGAATATGAAACGAAACCATTCTAAGCCTCACCCAAACGCACACAATAAATTTGATTAAAATCAGCTCAGCCGTTTAAAAGGAGTTCAGTGACATACAAACGGATAAAAGAATTATCTATACATATTAAAAATAATATGGAATCTAATACGATTTCGCCAGTCCGCTTTATCCAACAGATCGTCATGAAATTTTGTGTGTATAAATAATGCAAATTTTCCATATACCTTTTTTTGCTTTTACAGTTTTTTTTTATCTGTATCTCCGGTTCTAATAGAGGTGCGCGGTTAGTTTATTTTACGAACACTAGCTGTAACTATTCTTATGATAAAACGAAAGCTCTTTCATTTGAAATTGTGTACACCTTAATTTGTTGGTTGTACTTGGTTGAGTTGAAGGGAATCCACAGTAAGACCAACGAAACGAGATAAATAATGTCAACAATTTAATCGCTACTGAGTTTAATAGCGATATTATCTATCATTATCCCACATAAGCATTATTGTCGTCAATGTTCCACAACGGCTGTCGATGCGTGTTTCGTGGTACAGGAAAGCTATAAGTACAGAAGTTATCAACATTCGGGCAGCTATTTTGTGAAAAAGTTCACCCCTGTTAGGATTGCGTTTTAAGTGACACGTATTATTCGCTTTCGTGTTTGTTTAGGTCAAAATTATGTAGCTCATATCACAAATGTAGTAAACAATTGTTATAGTAAAATTCACTATATGACTGATACAATAGACAGTTTTGTTATAAACGCAGCTGATTTGAACTTTTCTAACGAATCACCTTCGTCTAATACAGACAATGACGATTACGATAGAAGGTTTAATATTTGCATATAAATTAAAATCAAAATTTTTGAAACACCTAAATGTTTATTTGCATTAATTATCTCGTCTCGTTGGCCTTACTACATGAGTTAACATTGGTGCGAAGCCGATGATAGATGTAATAAAAATATTTCTCACTCATCTCAAATGCCGTTATTATTCATGTTGCTAAGGTTTTTGTTTACAAAAATATCGGTAGAATCGGCGATCCACTTTGAAAATTAGGGCCTCGCTAACGTATCGTTGTCCACGTCCAGATAAGTCCACGCTACACCACTGCTCAAATACCACGCATTGTAGTAATTTGTCTTTTATGTTACGTTATGTTCATTAGAGCTATATATTAAAAGATTTTGGGAATTTTTATATGAGTTCGTCCAGTCGTTATATAAAACCAATATGCTTAATTCTTTTTTCATTGGAAGGTATGCACAGATTTAGCATCGTGCTTTGGAAATCAACGAATCTTTACTTCTTCAAGGTATAAGCAAATGCGATTTCCCTATGCATTTTTCACGCTTTCATAGCTTTCTTTCTGTGTATCTGCGGTTCTTATTCCGTTCTTTCTACTTACTTACGCGTCGAATTTTATTTCCAAGTAAATTATTAATAATATGGTAAGCCAAAGCCAAGTTGGCTGGCTTGCCATAAAAAAAAAACAAAAAAGACAATTACCGCCTCGGGTCTGTTTTTACGAGCTTGAACATGTTTGCGATACGATGCAAGATTGCATCACCACAGCGCATCGGCATAACTGGTTTGTTAGTATAAAATACCTGTTTTTTATCTTATTCCAAGTTAAATTGAAATGAATATTTACCTTTTTTTTATAAATTTAGAACTCTTATTCCTTTTTTGAATTCAGTAAGTACTTTTATCATAGAGATGTACCAGTAGTCTTACACAATTCGAACAATTTTTGTATATGCGTATTTCGTATGTTCGATTGTAATATCTGTTTTATTTTCTTATAGGACATCCTAAAGTTTTTGTGTCCCAAGGACACTTCGAATCGTAACATAAATCGAACCATACCTTGAATGTAAAGATCCAGAGGTAAGCGTAAAAACATTACCCTCCCTTTGTAGTCAGGTAATAATATGGTTCTACCTAGTTTTTTCTCCAGCTTAAATATGCTATATATTTTGTTTTTGCTATAACGCCAAGTGTAGCATATCTTTACTTTAGAATAAATGCATCGATAGTCATTCGTTAAAGCATACCCCTTGTAAATTATGTCGTTATAAATCTAGTTAAAAATCGAAATAGTTAACAATTAGATTACTAAAAACTAAAGAAATAACTTGTTTTCTTAAAATTAGAGAATGTATACAATAAATATTATGCCACTGTCTTCACATATAAGAATTACACTTTAATTTTACAGAAAATAAAATCTACTGCACACGTTATAATGATAGTTATGCACTCTTAAGTGTCTATTAAGTATCTATTCCAACCAAAGCTTTTAAAAAATGGCTGGCCGGTTAGCGTTGGCTTAGCAACTTCGTCTGCGCCTGCGTCCCATCCGGAACAGTACTTTGTATGACCTACAGATAATTATTCGGATCGGATCTGGGTGTTTGTATATGTTATATTTATGAATGCAAAACACCTTTTCAAACCTTAGAACATAAGCGATTTAAAAAAAAACAATTAGTGTACGGTTATTATGATTTGAAAATCTTAAAATGCTAATGGAATTCGTCACCGTCTTCGGAGACACACTGAAGTAGCATTTTACATACGATACTAGACATGGTCGTATATTTAAATATATGTATTTTTTTTTAAATTATTAATCAAGTTATTTTATTCGTCAATGAATAACATTATTAATAAAGTGTTCCGGTCTTGAGCGCATTAACCTTTCAGGTATAATCGAACAATAATGCACTTTTACTTTTGGTTTACATTTGAGTGTGAGGTAACCGACGCCCTTTTACATTTACTGTTTTTAGTTTAGTTTCGCGTGTTAGCTGAGTTCAAGTCTTTTAATGTTTGTAAAATTTGCAAATAAAGTTGTTATGTAGACGAGATCATACGTATTAAGAAGCATGAAGCCTTGTATGATTATATCTATTATTTTTAAGATACTAGATTTCTGTTATTGGTAATGGCTTTTTAATATTTATTTCAAAGCATATTATACAGCGTGCATCGTAATCAGTGTCAAATATGTATATATTTAATTATTATTTAATATTTATCATATATCAAAGGTCTGAAAGTACACGTCCTGATCATCACGTCTGAAAAAAATAAAACATGTCTGTTCGTTAACTCACTAATAACATAACAACAACAATATTAAAAAGATCACCCGTAATAGCTGATCACTACTACATTGACAAAGCAGAGCATACTAGAGTCATTCCTCCATGCACTCACACACGTAACAACGTCAAATAACGTCAGTTAGTCTTACGTATCTAAATTAATGTGAGTGTGGACATAAGAAGGTGCTTTTTTTGGTGATTTTCATAATGATTTTTTTTTGAAAAAGTAACTTTAAAACTAACTTGTAGATTTCCAAAATATTTTTTGTGTGTCACAAAAATGACTTGTAAGTTAAGCTCTGAAATTATTTGACACTGATTACTACGTACGCTATATATTAAGCGTAATAAAAATGGTACGTAAAAAGTTGAAGTTAATCTTTCACTACTATGATGTCACTATGATATCGCACAGTCAGATCAGGCGCATCTAATGATGCATCATTCGTCAAATTCTGAAACATACTTTGTTTAAATGTTACGATTATATGAAACCATAACCATACTTTTGGCTTCCCTGTACTTTTTTTTTAGTTTTTTGCACAATTAACTAAGTCGTCGAGTTATTCCACTATTCGCACAGACCAAAACTATCTGTGATTTGTTTACAAATCAAACTGATTTGGAATTATTATGCATCATGACTTATTTGTTTTTGTAGGAAAAAAAATGGTTGATATTGAGCAAATTAAATTATTTGCACAATTTCTTTTCATAAAGTTCACAAACATCACAGAATGTTTCGTCAGTGCGAACGCACTGTAACAGTAAAATGTTTGCTAAAGAATTCGGTTGCGATAATAGAACGTACACGAACTTCGCATTTCCTTGTTCGCGTTCGGCGTCTACCTCTCCTGTCAATTCTCTTTGATAGCTTTATCTTCCAATAGATCAAAACTGATCACAAGGTTATTGACATATGTACCGTGTCAGTTTTCTTCAAAGGCACTATTAAGTAACTTTTAATGTTAAATAATACTTCGTCGACGCAGTACGTAATATCCGTATTAGCAATTTTTTATATCCGCTAAAGCAATATGTCTAGTCTTACGAATATATGTTCGCAAAAAAATGTAGCTATGTGATGGAAAACACGTATTTCCTCACTTACGGTTATACCTAATCCTTGACTGAGAAGGTATTCAGTCCTCTTGACAGTAGTCGCAGCGATAATTTTATAATATAATTCTTTGAAAACATATTGATCTTAGAATCTAAGTGCTAAAATCTCCGTAACTAGTGGGTGGCTCTGTTTTTGAAAACAATTACGAACTGATAGACATGTTAACGCATTTGCTTTCTTATCGAATTATAAGAAATGAGTGAAATCTCTATACACTAAAAAGTGTCGTCATAAATATTGATATTGGTGGCGACACTGGTGGAAGACAGTAAATTTCAAATGAATAAAAATGCTTAAAATATGTATGGAATGTATAAAAATTTGCAATTTATTATGGGAAAATATTTTTATTACATACTGTATTACAGTAGTAATCAGTATTACAATATCAGTATGTGAGATACTGCATAACACCATATGTCAAGTTCAGGTGTAAAGTTATAATTTTTTTTTAAAGTTTTGGACAAATAAATATATTTCAATTGATATATGCCCAAAAAAATTTTTTTTAATCTTTTACATTCAATTTAATTATTCTTTATTTAAAAATGACGAATATCCTTTATTACTTTATTATAAACTTTTTTACTTGCCGCGCCTACTAAGATTCACGCTGTATACAAAGTTAGAATATATTGTAAAATAGTGCGCGAAGAAAAAAGAAATCTTCTTCCCTTTCATTTACTAAACTACATCTGGCATCTGCAACCCAAAGGAAAAAACTGAGCTCGAAGTATGGGCTAGTCGTCAAAATATTTGAAGACACTGACATCCTTTAACGATT
>DWHK01001299.1:0-11406 GCA_018247855.1 Graphium androcles
ATCCAAAGATACAAACTTTCACACTTATTATATTAGTATAAATTACACCGATATTTTGTTGGACTTTTGTAAGGACAACTTTTATTATCTACAGATAAATTGAAGGTAAAAGTAATTTTATATAACTGCTTCAAATCATATGAGGGTTTTTATTATAAACAAACATTATGTTAATTGTTTGAAGCTTAAATGCAAAAGGAAAAATTGGTATTAAATATTGTTTGAATCTTACGAAGCATTCTGCAAGTCACGCGGATGATTGAGCTATAAAATAAATACAAAACTCGTTGTAGCATACTTATAGCAGTAATTGGTATAAAAATGCTAAATAAAATAACATATTTCTGTTATTTAACTCTTTCACTGTTCCAGATAGCCTAATAATAAACTTACCATAAAATACCTACAAAATATCACAAGTTTTCTTTTAGATTTATAGTTCCACAAACATCAACAGCTTTTTTGTTGTTATTATAGAAGAAATTATGTCCCTTAAATAATTAAAAGATTGCCCTTACGTAATCTCGGGTATATTAAGATTTTTTCGCTTAAATTTTGAGAGCTACAAAGATACGGTTTGAAACGCTTTAAAGTATTTTGATGTTAACACTAAGTTGGGTACTTTGAGCGCTCCACAACATAAGAGTTTATCTGATACAACGTGGTTTAAAAAAAATTTAAAACTTAAATTCATTTCGGTGGCTACGTGTAGAATTAAGTTTTCGTTTGTCAAGTGAGGAAATATAAATAAAAATTAAACTAGCGGACCTGGCAGACGTTGTCTTACCCGAACTTTAGCAACCAATAGGAGCTCCTCCTGCCGGATTTAATTGTGAATCTAAACTATCCTTGGCCCCACCCGAACACACACACTAACACACACAAAATTTCACTAAAATCCGTCCAGCCGTTTAGGAGTTTAATTACAAACACACACACAGGATATTTTTATATATAAAGATAAAGAAATTAACATTTTTTTTCATTCATTACGAATAAGGAAAATACCTTATGTGTAGATGTTAATAGCTAAATGAAAATTTGGTCATACTTGAGTAAACAAACTGTGAACAGTGTTATTACACTTTTATTGCAGATATTAAGCTAACGGTAAGTGATAAGGGTTAAAAATAAATATCTTATTCTGAACGCGTAGTAGAAAAACGATACTTTTTAATACGAAAGTGAAATGACCTCATTTAATGAGTGTAGCCTCTGTCCTCTGGATCTCGACACTGCACTGGTTACTCATGTCGTTGCACTGATCAATAACAAATTGCTTCATTTTTATTGTAATGTATTGATTGGTTAGGATGTTTTTTACTAAAAAAATATTCTCTGGTAATTATTTAGGCTATAAATTGTACAATTAGCTGTATACATAATTATTTTAAGGTATTCGTTTATTATTATTTGTTAGACGTGCGTCCCTTAAACCTTTCTCCTCTGGCACCCAATATATACGTTCTTCGCTTCATGAAAAACTCGTTTTTTTTTCTTTTTATAAGAAAGGTTAGTAAGTGAGCAGACGGTTCACCTTGTATTAAGTGATCCCATCACCCATGGACATACACAACATCCAAAGAGTTGCGTGTACGTTGCCAACCTTGGAAATTGGATAAAACAGGTTCAAGGGTAGGATGGGTTAGGATTATATTAAGGATATAGTGGGGAAAGGAGTGGGAAAAGAAAAGGATAGGAATGGCCACCCGGCAACGCTAAGAGCTATGCATACTTCACTATATGCTGGCTCTGTGAAGGGTGGTGGCACATCCCCAAGCAAGCGCGGCCGTAGAAGTGCAGCAATGTAATGATAAAACATACAACATGTTATGATCTACTTTGAAATGCTAGTTTATGCTCTGTTCTATACTAGATTGTACAGATTATGAATTATCTCGTTAAGTAGCGACCACAGGCTACAAAGAAGGCGCAGGATTTAGTACATTCAATAGATCCGAGAATATTAGAACCTAGAAGATACAATATTTGAATCACATTCAAGAAATAAAACTTTTCGTCAAACGCTCCACACTTTACGCAGTCAGCACATAGGTTAAGAAGCTAAGTTTCAAAAGGAGGATAATCTCATCCTTCCTATCGATAATAGTACCCCTATTAAGAGATAATAGTATAACAAAACCCATAAAAGTCCAGGCCAAAAACTACTTACATGTTGTGATATCAATCTGCAACTAATTTCCATCGAAGAGAAAGTTAAAACCGAATTGCAGGATGGTCGTTACGGCTCATTAGAAATATCCCACCTTTAACAAACCTTTCAACTTGTGAAGTAGGCTTAATTGAATTTTTTTAATAAGATGGCACCGTATTAGGGAGTTCACCTTACATTAAATACTGTCTAGGTAAAATATAAAATATATTTTCTCCACGAGGCAGTACTTTAATAGACGAGTCTGCCATTATTAAAAATAGTAGAAGCTCTACAGTTGTGTAGGATTACAATGCCATTTCTCGCAGAGTTCTTGCAGACTTAAAAAAATTTTTGACTTTCAACAAACTTAGTGTTCGGTTAAGATTTTACATTGTTTTCGAATGAAAATGAGGACTTTTAAAGATTTTATCTTCTTTGTTCTCTTATATTTCACGGGAAGTACGTCACAGATGTCCTGTGTCCCTATTAACCTAAACAAATATTAACTTAAACAAATCCAATCGAGTCATAGTTATCACATGATTCGTCATGAATTAAATAAAATACACGTGAGTGTGTGTTCTGTAAATATATACAAAAAAGTGACAGCTGTAATCCTCCTCATAATGATATGGTGACAGGACAAAATCCTTAGCAAATTTAAATTAATAATGCAATGACTCTTTACAATGACTTTTAGAAGTCAATCAATGAATCTGTACTAATACTGATAACAAAACTGAAGAGTTTTTGTTAGTTTGTTTTTTCTTCGAACACTCTATTCTCTGGAAACCTGTCAGATTCACATACTACGGCTCAGCTAACACATACTACGGGGTATACCAAGGTATAATTTCAAATGTTTTGGAAAGCATTCCTTTTTTCCTTAATATTTTTTTCAACTTCCATCAATTATTTTAACATTTTAACGTTGGCAATCCCTTAATTCTTCGAGGATGAACTGAAGATTTTAAGTGAAAGAAGTGGTGGTTGCTGCGCTTTAGGATTTGTGAAATGTTCTCAACCCGTTGTTTATTTTATACTTTCAATTTTGTGAAAAGATTAAGGTCTAGGGAGTAGACCGAGAATCTTTAATTGTCTTTTAAACAGATTCCTATTTGAATTCGCTTTGGAATAGATGTAATTAAATATTATTGTCCTTCGACATAACTCTTTTGTTTCTTTTACCGCTTTACTTTTATTACATTTCGTGAAAAGCAGAGATATGATTTTCATTGAAGGCAACGAACCCAGAAAAAAGTTGATTCACTTTTGATTTGAAGACTAAACTGTATATTTGGTGACTTATTTATTTTAATAACTTCTTGATTTCGCAGAACTTTCGTAAATTTTGCTTCTTTTTTTTTGTTTTCTCTTGTTAGCGTTTATGTATTTCTCTAAAGTAACAACGGCGAGGAGGTTGATACAATATTAAAAATAGTCGCGATACGCTAGTGAGCAATATAAATTGCGAGGGGTGGACAGTTTCAATTGTTTTATTCTACGGGTACAGAAAAAGAAACAAGCTTCTATAACACACAGTTGTATATTCTAGAAGACATATAATGCATTTGTCTGTGTTCACACAGTTGCAGCAATTTGAAGTAAATAATTCCGACAGTATATATAAAATTATATATATGGCTAAATTGTGTGATTTTAATTTATATATTTTGAAATTTTTGCCTGGAATTAATATAATACAAATTATAGATCCAAAATAATGATATAGGGTAATTTTGCGATGACTCTATAACATTGATTTGATTCTGTATTACATGAAATTAAAACATGAAAAAATTACGCTATGATAAAGGTATTAAAATTTTATTTTTTTAAAACTTTATTTAATTGTTTAAAAACAATTTAAAATTGTTTTATGTGTCTGTTTGTTCATTTCCGTATATGAGTAAAATTACGGAATTGAATTTAATATTATGGATATTTAGTGTTTATGGATGGGATAGAGCTTGGCTTTAAGCAAAATAAAGACCTTATTTTATTTCAATTTGATTTCGGAAATAAAATTATCTTATATGAACATAATTCTAAATTTCAGGCGAAAAAAGTTGCGCGCTAGCTCAAGTTATAAATTTGTACTTGCATGCAACTGTTAAAATTGTTTATATATACGTACATAATAGAGTTATTAAATGCATTTATTATACCATAACTATTATAAATTTAATTTATTATTATTTTTCCTATTTATTTAATTATTTTTATTGCGATGTTCTACGACGAGTATTTATGGAAGTTCGTGGCGTGGAAAAGTGGATTCTCTACGTCTATACGGAGTAGGTAAGTCAACTCCACAGTGATGCAACCGTAGGACACATTAACTAATTTTTATCCAAAACTATAAACCGACTTGGATGGCGTTAGTTATGATTTTTACACTTATTAGTTCATGTGTAAATCTACCAAATGGTCTTTAAAAATCTTGTACTATTCCATAAGATACAGTGATATTTGATTCACGCAATTAAATACGGTATCTGAGAGATGGCAAGTGGACGAATGCACCTACATTGGACGAATCTACCTACATATGTATGTACATACAGACTTGTAAAATTTTTGCATACCTGTTTGGAAAGTCACATAAGTTAATATAATATAAATATTGAGCAATTTCAATAAAAATATTTACATATTGATCAATTTAAAAACCTCTTTTTGTGAGATTCTTATAAAAAACAAAAATTTGTGGTTAAACCTCAGGAATGAAACTGATGACGAGTGAAGACTGATATTCTTAATAATCTTGCATTAATTTAAACACTCCAAAAAACGATTGTTATACATTCACGTACAGATATAGACGTTTACGCGTTCTTATGAAAGGTGAAGTTATTATCTACATTAAAATATAAGTTCGTGACAAACCAACCTGCTGTTTTATATAAATAGTTTACAAACAGTTAGTGTACAAACTTTCTATATAGTCTTGTATGTATATTCGCTACAGATAAATCATATAATATGAAAGAACTTAAGAAAATATTAAAATTAATATATAGAGCGATTTTGCGGGATCTATTGTCGTAAAATAGTTTCAATTCACTATAGTCTTAAGAATCGGAGAGGTTATTTCTTCCGCATTGGAGTAAATAAATTGTATGTAGAATACACTGGACTATATAAGTTATGGTGTCAAGATCAAGCAAAATAGTGTTATACCGTCGCCTGTATACATAATTCAATAAGTAATATTTTATGAATATACCGCTCGTCAGAATATTTCCATTAAATATATTTTCTTTTAAGTATAATATGCTACAATTTTGGTGGTTCGTGCATAAACATTTACATTTTGACATTTAGAAATAAAGAGTAAAGTTTATTAATGAAACGTTGCCCGCCTACGCTTTTTGCTTCAGGAAGATATTACAGTTTTGACGCATGCGTGAAATATATTGATTAGTCAGAAGCTGATTTCGCTCCTTTGCTCCTAGATTTTTTCTAACTCGGAAGACGTCTTTATCGTAATACAGATCTTTGATCTGTGTTCAAGGTGACCTTCTGAAGTTCCCTACTGGGAAAATTGAGACGAGGCATGTACCTAATTACGTTGAGGTCGTCAATGGCGTTACCGTGTTAATTGGCAGTGAAACAAGCATTATTGTGGTACAGCCATAGGAATATTTGAGGCAATCAGTTGTGTAATGGACGCATGGAAATAAGCTCCCAAAATGGCGCCCAATTCCATGTGTTAACTGAATATTTTGGATAATTTATCGGTCACGGGACTCGCCGCCTCGAAATGACTGACCATCGTGTCTAATTATAAATCGGTCATATATATACATATGTATGTGTTACATTCTATGTGTTTTCGACGTAGACGTGTCTGTGATGACTATTTTAACATTTTCATTAATGATTTGTATTTTTTTTACATTGATGACTGCATCTGATAATTCAAATGTTAATGATTCTTTAACGTTCCGTTTTAATGCATATATAAAAAAGAAAATATAACTTTTCTTTTTTTTATATAATATAACTATTCATTATTTGTAATTAGTCAGTCATATATTATTAAATGGGATCATTTGCTATTATAATAAATGTATTTAATTTAAAGAAAATGGAATTTGATAAAAGAATAGGTAATTTTTCAATTTCCCGGCTTAAATTTTAATGCTAAGTTACTAGCTAAGAATTAAATATATTGTAATAATAAAACTGGCAACACATTCGTGGCTAAATGTTGAAAGATCTCTGAAACGGACGTTGATTAAATGACTATTGGTGAATTATTTGGGTTGTGACACGAATGTAGAGTCAATGTACAGCGTATGCGTTTGCAAAATATCGTATTTCTTTCTTCGTTTTAGAATTAGTTTACACTGTTTATGGGTTTTATTTTATTAAATAACTTTATAAAGTCGTTGATTTTCATGTCACTGAATGAATTTATATATATATATATATATGTTCAGAGATATCTTTGCGAATTGTGAGCTGATTTTTGTGATTCCTTTTTTTAAATAGTGTACTTTAAAAAGATTTAATATCTTCTTAGCTTTTGTCATTCTTTTTGAATTTCAATTTTAGCTATTGATTAATTAATTTTAGCAATTTAAATAAAGGGATATACAGTGTATAATTAATTTTCATACAAAACAAAAATAAAATTGTTTTGTATGAGAATTAGTTATTTAAATTAAATTTACGTTTACATCGTTAGGTATAAATTAATAATTGAGTTAGACATGTGTTATATCTACTCATCATAACTCGGCATCTACTCTCAGGAAGGCTATTTGGTGAATTGATAAATTATGATGAAAACCACAGGGTTCTACAAAACTTGAAGTGTAAGACGATTGAAGTCGGTTTTTCAATTCTTCACGAAAATCTATGTTGTTTTCTCATGAAAATCTATTTAGGAACACCTTTCTTACCCTTGACTGTAATCGTATATTAATCGACTTAAAATTTTAACGAATGAAAGGCTTTAACCTTTTCAGGTGGATTATTTCACCTTGGAACAAAATTAGTTTTTCACTGGACAGTCGATTTATTCTCTTGAAAATCTTACAAGCGGTTCCATTTCTTAGCACTGTAGTATTATTTTATTTTAGACTATTCCTACCGTTTTGCCTTTGGGTCTATAGTATAACCTACATGCTGATCTTTATTACATCGTCTACATATATCGACGTGCATCTGCCAAAAATATAATATCATTTATTAATTTCAATTAGAGTACAATAATGTGGTGAGAAAAGAATTGTTGTCTTCTCTCACCGTAAGCTTTCAGTTATATACCTATGTAGTATATTTCGTACAACTTTAGCAACTGTAGTAAACGTGAACTGCGAAGGTCCTTTGAAGGGCACAGAGGACATTTGAAGGCGCCACGTCGTCTCTGAATATATATCGAAACTACTGCTTCAGGGTTATTCACCTTATTCTTACAGATATTAACAGCAGTGAAATGTATACCCTTTATAAAATGTCTTTAACGTCGATATTAATATTTACGATTTTTAAATTTCAAACTAAAAAATTTAACCTTTCAAATTAACATGTGATATTTTTTTTATGTGGAAAGGGATTTAAATACATTTTAAATGTAATAGTTTTAATTTGCTTTAGTCACTTTTGCTTATAACTGTTATATTCAGTCAATGTTATACGATTAGTCCGCAATTTTGTATTATTTAGTAATCGACCTTATTTTATATCTGAATCATGAAAAATGTAGGTAAAGATAAACATAATTTGCAACACCTAAAACAATACTATGCAAATTTATTGCTTAATCTACCGTTCAATACTAGAACGCTTTTGGAGCAAGAATTATTACTATAAATTTATTCTTTTAATTAAGATTAAACCCATCATTATCTTAATATAATGGTTATCGATACATTTAAGCTGTAGCCGTAGTTAATCGCATTTAAACATTTTCTAGCATCGGTAATAAAAGTTTTATTTAATTAAAAGAGTTGATAATAAAATGAATGTTAATGAATACTAGTTTTCAACAACACTGTTTCTTGATTGACGACCATTATTTTCCAATGTTCCTTTTTCTGTAAGAAATATATTTTTTTTTCATTTTGTTAATATTAATCATAATATGAATATGAATATAAAGCAAATTAAAGCCAAATCTTAATGTATTTAGCTTAATAAATATTTAACACGCAAAAATCTTTATCTTACTTTTAAAACCCGATATGTAACCTTCTTTCCATCTATCACGATTTGAAACGTGATAAAGTCTTCGACAGGTGGATGAGCATCATTCGAATTACTAAGTATAGATAAATTTTGAGATCATCAAAATAATTGATTCACTCTTATCTTGAGTTATTAATAGCGTGTGACTTTTCAGTTGTCGAAGATTAATACTTTATTTGTACTGAATTATAACTGAGTTGACTCAGCCTTCGAAGCAAACTTCATCTGGAATTGGGTCATGCCTTTGCACGAGTGTGACTGAAAATAATTAATAGTCGTTGCATTTGTCCAACCACGTTGTTTCGCTTTTAATGGGATAGATGCCGGACTTTTGCTTTAAATTATTTATGGAACACATTCGCATCTATATAGACTACGACTATTGCGCAGTTGTCTCCAATCTATAAAAAGAATCAAATGTGATAGACGACTATCCGAACGGACGGTTGGTTGTCCTGTCAATCTTGCAAATTATAATTATTTGATAATTGTGACGTTAATCACATTTTCTTTTCTTGCTCTTTAAATTATTGCTCTTCTTTCTATTTAAATTTGATTTCATTACGTATTCCTTTTCCTACTTCCATTATGTGTCTTTTATCCATGAATTCTTCTAATTTATTTAGTTTACTGTCTATTTTTATATTATGTAATGATGTACATATTTAATTTTATCCTTATTTATGTATTTTCATATATCCTCTAACTTTCCTAATCTTTTCCTACCGAACCCGACCCTGTGTTATTGATTACGTAGTTTCCCAACCTTAATTTTTTAATTTGCTCTGTGGCAAACGCGCAAGTATTCATATAAGTAAGACCCAACTATCAAACAAAAGAAAGAAAGAATTATTTGATAAAAATAATTAATCGGATAGTGCTTATAATCAAAAATTGCGTTTGTCTTTTTTCTTTTTCTAAAATTGGAAATCAATTTTTTAACTATCTTTTCCCAGCGTTAATGACTTTTATCGTAGACCTTACCTTACCCTTTATATAATTAAATGGAACTAAAGTAAAACAAGTACTTTCTGTTAATCACTGTTTTTCTCTTTAACAGCGTACTTAATTCGTTATATAAAAGTGTACTTGTATTCTTATTGTGTATTGTATTATTATATGTATATTACGTATTTTAAATAGAATTAGTAAAAATATCTTGAACTAACAGGAAAATAATTTCATACATACATATGTATGTTTGCGCAAATCCTAAATGTAATCGTCATATCGACATATTGCATTCATCATGAATAATACGAGAAATATCAGTGGCTATAATAAGTTAGCTGAATTTCCAAACATATTTAGGTGCCGCATTTGAGAAACAATTTGTAAAATTAGTAATCGACGCAATAATTGAATAGATAAAAATGTATGTACAAAGCTCTGCCGCACATCTTTCTTTTTTTGGCATAGTTATTTTTCAAATATAATTTAATGTTAAACAAACCTTTACATTTCTTACAAACGGAAATATTTATTCAGGTTTAAAATCATTACATAACTTGTCTTATAATGTAAAGTATAATCTGTAAAACAACATTATCTACAACTCTTCCTTTAAACATAATTTATTTTTTGTAAGTTCTTATGAAAGAAAGATAACTTTATATAAATGTTTATAAAAGTTTGTGCTATGAAGATGCTATGCCATTATTAGCAGTACTTGAAGTCAATTAACGCGAATTACAGAGCGATGCTCCTTATAATGTTCCACCAAATGGCGTGCACCCAAATTAATTCAGTTCAGAAGATATGAGACGCATCGAAATTGGGAGCGGACGGCGAGTACGCGCCTTTATTCCAAGTCCACCGAAGTCATTGGTGGCAACGATAAGGTTTTATTGGACGCAAATAAGGTTCAAATTGGAGCCAGACGTTCCTCAAGATTCAATCGAAACGTTGTTGATAGGTAATAATACGCTCGCCGGCGATTGCTACGAGTGCCAAACAATTGCTACGTATCGCGTCCGATCGCGATATAACACGAGTTTTTGCTAAAATTAAATGACATTGTTCGTACTCCATACGTTAATTGTGTGTCAATTAATATGATGATTGACAATACAATCCCTTTTTGGATTTTTCATTATATAATACGTGAATAATCCCGTTGAGCCTAAAATACTTGTAAACAAAAAATATAAACTTGTAAGTGAAACAAAACTCTTATATTATACAGAAGGTTGAGATGGATAATACATGAAATAATTTAGAAATAAATTTTTCTTTCCCATCTGCAAGCCATGTTTATAGATTCCGCGCTGACGTGATGAGAAAATGTGGGTTGTCGTTATTGCAACATTTTTAAAAAACGAAGAATAAAATTAAATATATATATATAGTGCTTTAAATATTATAATTTTTGTAGAATACTAAATAAATAAAATCATTTTCAATATTTCAAATTCGCGGGATGTTACTTTGTAATAAGTTAAAAAACAGTATACCTAGTGATTATTAAAATATGCCATTATCGACATTGATTATATGCAAACTGTTAATGCAGAACAATTCTTTTTAACTTATCGATTGTTATTTGCCATGTGTTCTTATGGCGGACAGAAAGACTTATTTATAACGTCTTAATATTTTTTATGAGTCAAACACATACAGGAAATATTAAAAGCTTTAATGCATTTTCCTGAACTATGTGGTAAATTTTTTTACCGTGATCAAACAAAGTAAAATAAAGTATTATTAAGATGTAAAATGAAAGGCTGCTCCAAAAGAGTTTGTTTAGTTTGTTTTCCAGTGTGATCGCCTTGAACATTGGATACGGCGTATTTTTAGTTGTTTCGCTGTATGTTGTGTTATATTCAAATATAGAAAAGCGCCATTCTAAAAGATATTTAGACGTCTTCATGATAACGAAAGAATAATTAAGGGTTCAATATAATCGTTTATAAGCATTTTAAACATATTGAAGTTTTGCAGTTCATCCGTGTCCGTTATATTAATCGATTCTTTAATTTGTATTAATATATCCCTCGTTGACTTTTTAAATGCTAAAATAAAGAATTTACGAATAATGTCTTTTATACAAC
>DWHK01001300.1:0-11406 GCA_018247855.1 Graphium androcles
ACTGACATCTTGTTTGGACCAGATACAACACGAGATAATATATGGCTCTGTGTGTTGCCAGATGAAGATGCTACCATAGTATTTAAATTAGCACCATTATTTACTTTATTTAATGCTTTGCTTAAATTTGTGCTTTTAGCATAGGTATGACTATAAGAAACATTTTTAATAGGGCTGTTGTTTATTATGGTTGGTGAAAGTGATGTACAACCAATGAGAGATTGACTCTTAGGCGGTTTTATGTTTAACACAGAATTATTCAAATGCTTTTGAGAAACAACATTTGCACTTAATTTATAAACATGGTTCTGTGTTCCATAAACAGGCGATGTTATCTCTTTCCCTTGTGATATGTATTGCTGAGAGTAATTAGTACTCTTTGGAAGAGAAATATTGCTTAAAATCTGAACTTTTGATGATTTTGGTCGACTTATGTAGTTTGTTTCTGTTATGATGTTAGTCCTTCTACCTGCTGGATTAGCATCATTTACATAACTTTCACTGGTAATTATTATTTGGGATACTCCACCAGGTGTTCGGTCTTCCTCATTCTTATTATCTGGTGCAGCACTGGTTGCAAGAATTGTAGGCAACCACAATGTTTGGTTTCCCACTGCATCTTGACTAACATTTTGTATGGCAGTTATATTGCCCACCGCAGCATCCACATTAATTGTAAAATTTTGTGGAAGTTTAGTTACATTTTGCATAATTGCTGTATTTATTGGTGCCTGGATAAGTGTAGTTGCATTGTCTACATAGTTTCCATCTCCTGAATCATCAGTTTCTTGCAATATGGGGTAAGCTATGCGCCCCACATTGTCTAAAGTGGTCTCCTCTATTCTCACAATTCTTGATAATGAGTCTACAGACATTTCGGCATCACAATGTTTGTCACTAATGTGAAATTCTACTTCCTTATCTGCTTTGTGTATAGATTGAATAATGCTCTCCGGATTTGTGGAATCAGGTTCAGGATCACCTTCTGAAGGTGATACAGGTACAGCCCTTAAAACAGGAGTTCTAATACTCGGTACATTCATGTTATCTGTTAATTTGTGTTCCAAAACATGCTCATATATATTTTCACTGGAGGTGGCCGGCCCGTAATCCTGAAACAAAGAATTAAATAAATTAATAAAAAAGTTTTCAAATAAAAAACATAAATATTTATTATATATACTTTAAAGTTATGATTACAAATATATCTATTAACCTGATTTAGATATTGCATGAATTTAACTATAACACCACATTTCTTAGCTCATTCAAATCCCAGCCCAGCTTACCTCTAACTTTACTATAGTGTAAGTAACTAATGTACTTTATTAAAGAGAATGCAATATCATACAATCAACATAATATTGTAAGTACATAAACAGTGAACTGACAACAATATCAACTGTCCTCATTTAGCTATAACTTTGATAATATTTCATTTTAGCTCAATTTCAATATAATACAAAATAATTACTCACCAACACTCAATGAAAAAAAAAAGCTAAAACAGGTGCATAATAAACACAATTCTATTGTAAAAATCTTTATTTGTTGTAAACACATTAATTGTAAAGATGGAGAACAACATTAATTAAATGATTATGATGATAAATATGCTTAAGTCTTTAGGATGTGTTAGTTTTGGTATTCAAACATATCTATAACACGGAAATTGGAATCATGGGAAGGCTGCATCAAATACAATTTGAAACCTCTGGTAAGGTAAATGTGAGGGTAAAAGTGAATGGTACTCACTTGCCGGGCCACTGGTTCATATTCTGATGTAGCAGACATGCTGTGAATACCATCTTGGGTCGAGCCCCAGATGACGCGTTGGAAGGCCCCTGGGCCTCCGAACTTATTTAAGTGACTGCAATCGAAAATCGACTTTTTACCGGCACGTCTTCGTAATCCTCACAAATTAGCGTGTAGTACATCTTAACGCTCATAGCAAAATATTTTTAGTCCAAAAATACTATAAGACATTCGAGGTCATTGTTCCAGAAAATAGCCGAAAGTCTTTTTATTTCGTTTCCTACGGGAAAATATAAAGAATAACACAAAAATAAATCGCAAAACACGCAAAGGATCGCTTAAAACAATCCAAATAAATAGAGAGGTTAAAATTCACTGCCGCCATTATTGTGGCATGAAAACTGAAATGTCTCAAAACATCAAAAAAGTAAACACTAACCTAAGACAGAAAATTGTAAGGAAAATTAATTTAAACTTTGTTTAGATGGATATAAAGAAGACCATATTATGTTAACTAATTCCGCTTAGCAACAAAGAGATGGGAAATATAAGTACATACTAGAATGAGGTTCGTATATTAATAACATTTCATCAAAACATTAATGAATTAAATACTGCAAGTTACTTTTAAAAAGTAGGAAACTTTCAAAAGAAAATACTTAATATTCTGTAGAAATGACAACATCACAATAGTTATGCTATGAAATCCAGATGTAAACACTTTAATAGAAAATATCAAAGGAAATATGTACTAACCTTTACTTAAACGAATTAATAACACCTACGATGTAGCGAAACTGATCCCATCTAATAATTGCATATTATATATGAAATAGGCCTCAAAGTCCGAAACTACGACCAAAACATTCACAAGAGTCGAAGATGGCGGCCATTGCATTTTCTTGATACAAAACAACGGGGGGTTTCACGGAACATGTCTAAATACCTAGTACTTCCGGTCAAATACACTGTAAAATTTTATGAACATTTTAACGCGTAACATAATAATTGAAAAAATGTAAAGGTAATTTTTTTCTATAATAAATATCACTATATCTAACACTTCGTGACTAAGAAAACGCCAAATACAATTTTAAGTATAAAAAGTAACTGTTACGAATCTGCTCTATCATAGACACAAATGCATTAACTTCTCTAGACGTTTGTCTTTGACTTAACCATAGCCAAAAATTTATACTTATAAAAACCATTGATAATAGTATTATTTTTTTTTTATTTCTTGAAATAGTTAATGCGTTCATAATTAAAAATACTATTCGTATTTTAGTAGTAATAAGATACTAGTACACATAAAATAAATATAGTTTATATAAATGAACAGTATATATTTAAAGTAAAAGAAATATATCACCAATGCTGATTATTGAGGGTGTAAATTAAGAATAAAAGTTTACTCTGAGCAGCGTGGTGTCTAGAACGGTAGATCCATTACTCAATCTCTCAGAAGGCAATAATATCAATTATTAAATTGAGGGCAATAAGAATTCATAATCTAGACTCGTGAACATGGACGTTGCGATTATATTATTTCACATTTATTTAAATGTTTCTTAAACTATTTTTTATGCCAACGTAAAACAAAAAATTCTACTAATAGCAACATCGCTATTATATACATTTTAATATAAATTACGACATCGCGATTGTTCTAAAATTTTTAAAACCTTATTAACTATTTAGTGCCTACATTCCAAAGTATAACATATAATATTAACAGTAGTTTAAATAAAACAAATCCAGCTGCAAGTGCCATCTTGTTCTATATGCATGTCCTATATGTTGTAAATAGCAAACATTTGGTTCCATGTTTGGATGGTCGATTTGTTTTGTTTTGCGTAGTTGTGTGCCAAGTGAAGTAGCCGCATAAGGCTATTAATGTTACGGCTAAAGTGTTTAAAGAGAGCATTGATTAACATGTTTAGGCTGCAAGAATTACGTCAAATCGAATCAAGACATTTAATCAAAAACTACTATGTCTTATTATTTATCCCAGCGTCTGGTTATTATGAATTTGAGTGTGGTTATTATGAGACTGTTGCGGAATAATTTATAGTCGATGCATTGTATTCGGAATAAATTTTATATTTTATCATTCGGTGAGACACAATGCACAGAAAACCGCATCGGTCTCTCTTGTATTCTGTATTTGGAAGTAGGTTTGGATTTTATTGGAAGATGAATGTCGTATTGCTTCTGTCCTTGAAATACGGTTTTAGAGAAAGCTTATTATTCCATTCCCCAGCCCCGTCATATTCCAGCTCTAGTTCAACCACTTCTGAAATACAGGCTAGTCACAAGTACAATTGCTATCGACCGTGTGCCGTAGCCACCACATCTTTATATGTAAATGCAATGGATTAAAGCTTTTTTGCCAAGAATGTGCAGGAAACTTGTAACTTGTTGTAAAACACATATACCATGCTATTAATAAATTGTTAGATTTTTTTTAAATAAGAAATATTTATACTGTTGTGCTGCATGAACTTTGTTCACACATTAAAACAAAATAAAAGCATTTTTCCCGGTCAATGTAATTATTTAAATGGTAATTAAGGTAAATTGCGCCCTCCATATTAGGTTTTATACTTTCTGGTCCCTATTAATTTAAATTCAAATATACATTTATCAGCATAAATACGTGCATATTCTTACGAAACGTAAAATTAATGCGAAGTACCACCGACCGTTTCCATTATTTTTTTCGCTGCAATAAACTCAGAAAACATTATTAGAAACAGCAAGAGATTAGTTCATCATCATCCGGGATGCATGGCTCTTAGGGTTGCCGGATGGCCATTCCTACCCTTTTTTTTTGCCACTCCTTTCCCCATCAAATCATTAATATGATTCTATCCTATCCTATCCTTTAACCTGTTTTATTCAATTCTCTCTCACACGCAACTCTTTAGATGTTGTGTATGTCCATGGGCGACGGGATTACTTAACATCAGGTGAACCATCTGCTCGCTTGCCAACCTTTTCTATAAAAAATCTTACAACTTAAATCGCGTGGAAGTAGTCTGCATAGCAAAACATTTTCCCTTGCATTTAGCCAAAATATACGTAATTCAGGCGACACGTATGTACATAAAAAATTTCCAGGTAGTAGAACACAGCATCTTACATATAACTCTTGCTGCACCTATAAGGCTCGACAGGGGAAGTCTTGCTTACAGATCCAGTATTAAAAAAAATGCTTGGGTTGCCTGATGACAATTCCGTCTCTCTTCTTTTCCCACTCCTTTCCTTTCCAAATCCTAAATACTCCTATTCAATGACCTATTCTATTCAATATACAAAACTGATAAGTAGAGCAAGGAATTCTGCTTTCGCTTACTATATTAATAAATTATACTATGTAATACATTAAATAACTTAAAAAATATGAATTAATAAATAATACTATATATTACTCCATTTATTAGGATACGGCTTTAAAAGTTTTGATATTGGTGGCTCCCATGGATTTAGAATATACTGATATATCGGCAATGAAAAGAGATAGCCTATAGTATACGTTTGCGTCAGAGCGAGATACGTAAAGAACGCCAAATTTTCACAAGCTATCGGCCTGTAACGGGGTATCTTATTTTTATATTTTTCTGCGTTTTAACTTGTAATTTTGTATTAACTAAACGTGATTCATAATGGATACCTGTGCTGTGCCTAGATGTAGCTCGGTAAGGAAAGAAAACCCTCAAAATTAAACATTTCCCGCAGCAATGTTTCAGAACTTTTAAACACATAAAATATAATATAGAAAAAATTGTAGTATTTTATTAATATAATGATCCAAATTCATAGCATTCGTATTTAATAAAATATCAAATACTTGAATTTTTCGCGGAGCGTACTTGTAGGGATTGCCACTATAGACAATATATTATCAGTATGTATAAATGTAAAATTATGTATCTTTTTTAATATTATTTTGTATCACTATTTAAAAAGATTATTTAATAAAGTAGAGTTTAGAATGTTCTTATGAACATTTTATCTTGTTATAAAAAAAACGTTCAGGTTTCCAAAAAAAACATTTTTAAGTACGCCAAAAATACCAAAAAGGGATTATTTTAAATCCGTTACTTAGGGGAATTATTTTATACAACCATAAATATTTGTTAATAAATTCAATAATTTAAACCTATTTTGTAATAAGATTAAAATATGAAGCTAAATTACAAAATATAGATAAAGAAAGTTTATGCCCTTTTTATAATGAGCTATTCAATTCAAAGCAATTTGTATCGATAATCAAAGTCGATGTAAGTAATGCGTGGCGAAAAGCTTTTTCTTTCGCACACTTTAACATCTAGCACCCACTACTGCATTTCATTTTTGGTATCGCCCTTGTCATTCACAATTGGCGGATATCCGTGAACGTCAATAAGACGTCCGCCATTTACATAAGTAGAATACATGACCAGCCAATTGTGAAGCTGCGTGGTCAGGTGATAAACACATCGAGCGTCGTAACGTATCTTGGATGCTGGATAGACCCCGCGCTTAGGATGGTGCCCCAGGTGGACCATATAATCCACCAGGCCCGAGCCGCTAGACCAATGTTGCGAATCAAATTAGGCATTTATAAGACCTACGTACGCTCCCATCTGACCTACGCAGTTCCAGCTTTGTATGGTCTGATCTCAGAGTTCAATCGGAAGAGGATGCAGGTGCCGCAGAACCTCGCGGAAAGAGCAGTCGTGGGTGCGCAGCGATATGTCAACAATGCTATGATCGCGATAGAACTCAGAGTCGAGTCCATGTCAAGGTTCGCTATACGACACCTCATATAACGGGCCATATCCACATTTCAAGAATCTTCCCTGGTGGAAATATTTTTTAAATAACTCTTCAAAAGTTTTAAAAACTCTTAATAAGTTTTTCAGAGTTAATAAACTCTGAAAAACTCTTTAAAAAAGTCCTAATTTTCTGGGAACTTATTTGAAAAGTTATTTACACTTTTTTTATTCAGAAAAAACAAGGCTTTTAATAAGTACAAAAGTTATTTCCACCAGGGCTGTGTTTTACATTTCTAAATTTAAAGTTAATAGATTTTATTATTATATATTAGTCGGATTACTAAATAATGACCTGATGGCTCACCTAAAAAGCCATGTATAAAATGGGTATTCATCCCAGTGGCTAGTGGGTAATCTAAGAGTGTGATTATATATTGTTAAATACTTACTCATGATTATAAAAATTATATGAGATTGCTTCCTTTCATGGTTATGTGATTGTAGCCGTGCAATATTTTTGGGCAAAATTAATAGGCTAGCAATAGTTGAAACTCGTCCGACATTATAATTTTTATATATTTTTTATTTAAAGTATGAAAAAATATCATACTCTATACAAGTAATATTTGGAAGAGATATCCGAAATTTTCGTTTAGCGTATTCATATATAACAAAAATTATTTCCCTCTAATATTATTTAACAACTGGTTCAATAGATTATTTCGACGATTAGTTTTACTTTTGTAACATCAACACGCGCGGCCCTTATTCAACGCTCGTCGTTGTTACGACATTCTTACCTAATACAAGAGTTTGTCACTTTCGTGTGGGCACCTTCTTGTAGCTGATATATCGGTTTGTATGTCAAGTACAAAAGTTTATAAAATTTCTGTAATTTAAAAGTTTATTTTATGAAATAAAATACAGTTGCGATGGCGGTATATAAATGGTTAACAGTGCACAAAAATATGTAATTAAAAAGTAATATATAATATTAAAAATCATGTTTGAAACAAACAACAATTAAATTAGTTAATTAGTTATAAATCTAAATGGAAGATTTACTAATTTATTTTGCGTTGCGTTTGAAAACTATAGGTGGGGTTTAAATTCTTATATATGTTTATACTGAATATAATTAATTAAAAATGCAGTATACCTACTACTGTGCATCTTTACTGAATATAATTATTTAATTAAAAATGCAGTATACCTACTACTGAGCGTACAGTTATTACGTGTTTAGGAGATCAGAGATATTGCTTAATTGTGTAACTTGAATGTTATCTAATAACTTAACGACCCAAGTCTGACTTCGGGTTAATAGTCCTATGGTGTTTTATTTGAAATGCGGTTATGGAAAAGGGCTTTACTGTTAGAATTTACCGGATAATAAGATAGTACACCACAAAAGGTTTTTTCAATGTTGTTCTCACGGTGGACAGTGACGTCACAAGACGACGCTTTAAGGTTGGACTTACGGCTACTGCTAGGTCATTGTACTTTAATTCTATTCATTGTCTGTAGATTATGTGTCATAAAATATCATTATACACATGTTGGTACTTTTATGACCCTATTACAACTTCGTGTTCGTGGTAGAAATGGCAAAGCCTCTCCGGGGCTAAGGCCCTGAGAGTTGTTCTGCATGTCTTATTAAAAGGTTATCAAGGTAATTCCAACCTTCTATATAACCGAGCATAGTAATGTTTACGGGCTATAATTGACATCAGGTTAATTACTTCATCAGGTCCACTGGTCGATTTTCATGGTGTATATTCTATGATAAATCAATTCGGTCAATAAGAGGCTATCGCGCACTTGCTCACACTCTCGAGACTGCCTCCGTGGCCTAGTGGTATAGGCTCTAACTTTTCAAACCGGAGCTCGTGGGTTCGAATCTCACGGGTGGACAATGACTTTGTGTTATTGTTTCTTAGCTGAGTAAGAGCAATACGGGCTGATCATCCTATGAAGAATTTAAGATACAATACAATACAAAGTCGGTCCCGTTAGTCAAGCTTTCAAATATCCTGACGATCAATCCATCCTTCGAATTCAATTTATTCATTTGGGTTGCGGATGATAGTCGCTCTGTGTAAAAACTGATATTCAGGTGTTATTTGTTTGTAGTTGTTTCCCAATTAATTTGAAGAAAAGGTAAGAAAGAAGTGCACTAGAGTACGCACACACACTTTCATATTTTGGGGTGAATTTCTGATATGACTGAATAATGATTGTCTAATCATTAAAATAATTTGTAGGAATATCTTAGGATTCCGTGGGAGTTGGTGGCAAATCTCACGTGGGGTAGAGGGAGGCTCTCGCCAAATATCACGTATTTTTTTTAAGATCCCATTTGAGTCGCAGTCAACAAAGTTAGATTTAATATTTTTTTACCAATTCTAATAGTTTTTTTGATTTTCGTTTTATTGGCTTTGAAATAGCATTTAACTTGACGTAAATAAAAATAATGAAACCAATTTTGTTTGTTTCATTATTAAAAATACTTTAAACACAGTCAATGATATATTACCAAATTTACACTAAAAATACGCATTTAAAACGATTTTACGTGAGATTTAAGGATTGGGGAGGTAATGAAGTCAAATTTCAGGATATCTCACTAGAGGGGGAGGGAGGGTGGAAAAATCGCTAAAATTACCTCACGTGATTAATGGACGCTCCCTTAGGACTACCAGTAACAAGTGACAGACTGATTTAATTAATGCTTGTCCAATACGTGAATTAATTAACTATTCAGGCAAAAGGATAACATTTTCCATTTGTCTATAAAGCCTAAATCTATTTTAGGGACAATAATATGCCCGTGGAAGCCTAGACTTTTAGTTAAGAGTGCAAGTATCACTAGAAAGACAAATGGTTATAATTTTCTTGATATATCGGAGATAATAGGACTTCAATAACTTTTTTATAAAAGCAGTGAATTGTAGCTGGTAAATATATTTAATGAATTCAACTCTTTGTTTAAGACGTAGACGATGAGAATTTTCAGCGTGCTTTGTTATCATTAAATATTTTTTATTCTTGCAATAAAAACATTTAATATTGGTTTAGTCATCTTCCACGAAATACCTACGTTCAGTCACATATTTTTGTATATAGAATAATTGTGCCGCAAAAAATTGGGCGTTCCCATCGTTATTAAACTGGCAATTTTGTATTGTACACAACAAAGAAGTATTTTAATTATTAACAACTTTAAAATTTGGTAACCATTTTAACATAGAGCTATGGACAAGTGATTTTTGATTATGGTAGTATTTGATTTTAATGTTGATTCCTTACGTTTCATGTTTTTCATAGAAAAATATTGTTTCTAATAATCTTTCTAAACATTTTTATCTATTAAAATTAAACAATTTTATCTTTAATGAACTCCGTGGAAAATCATAAATGTTAAAATGAATACATGACATCGACTTATTCAAATTAGTCGAATATATTTTTTATATTTGAGTTATATGAATAATATTTATTATTCATAAAATTTTTGAAGTGGCAGACCACATCTTACATTCTTCTCTTGCTGTCCTTACCCGGCCGCTGGATTGAGACGGTACATGGTAAATAATGCTACCCTTCTCTCTTCTTCTGCCATTCCTACTCTCTTCTGCCATTCCTACTCTCTTCTACCATTCCTACTATCTTCTGCCATTCCTACTCTCTTCTGCCATTCTTACTTCTTCTGCCATTTATACTCGCTTCTTCTGCAATTGCTATTCTCTTCTCCACTCCTTTCTCTTTCCAATACGCAATATGTTTCCATATCCTCCTGTCTGGATATAATCTATCCCAGGCTTATGCAACTCGTATCTGTTAACTCTATCAACGCACATGCAATTCGTTTAATGTTAGTTCATGAGCGATAGTTGTCAGCACTTTACACTAACATCACGTAAATCATCTGCGTGTGTCCATCTTTCATTAATAAAAAAAATTAAGAACTTTAATTATTTTATATTTGATATGTAAGTTAACGCGCCAGTTTTTTCGTATTATCTAAAAAAGTATTTTTGTTTAAAAACAGCGAAGATGTAGCTTATTTTTGTTCTGTAGAAGGTAAATGTGCCATACTTCTCTTCTGTATTCATCTTTTTCTCGGTGTTTTAATTTCTTTAATCGTAAATTAGGTGATGTGCGTAGCCTGCTTGGTAGCCAAGCGGATATCAACGGACGACGAGGCTCGCCTTGCGTTGCTGCTGCAGAAGCTCTCCCGGGAGTGGTCGCTGCTCACTTCGGTCACGTGGGACTCCGTGGGAGGGTCTTTCGCGGACGCGGTATACGGAGGTCATTCAGACGTCAATTATGACAATCGCTTTGGTGGTGGACGCATACCTACTGCATGTTATGTTATGGTACTAAAATTTTAACGTATTATTTCTTGTTTTGGTTTGTGGTTCGCGGTTTATGATATTTTTTTGTTATGTTAAATTTTTATTTTATTTCATATTGCCGTAAAAGGTAGTTTTTTTTTTATTATGAGTATACGAAAGTAACATAAATAACAATTACTATTTAAATTCGCAAGTAAAATTTGAAGTTCTTTTCGTACTTCTTGTGAAATTGTTAATCATCCTTATTTTTATTGGTTTTAAATTTAAATATTAAAGTGTTTATTCGTCCATTCTGTGGAACGTGATGAAAAAGGACTTGGTGACCATATTGTTATAGTCTTCGTAATAGGTACCTACCAATATTTGCGAAGTATTTTTTTAATACAGAGAAAGTTTGGCAAGCGAGCAGACGGTACACCTGATGTTAAGTGATCCAATCGCCCATGAAGACACAGAACATCTGAAGAGTTGAGTGTGCGTTGCCAGCCTTAGAAATTGGATGAAATAAGTTATAGGTTATAGGGTAGGAT